>JBBBVU010000015.1:23275614-23286204 GCA_037177055.1 Atherinosoma microstoma | reverse complement strand
GTGGCGGTGGGGGGTGATCAGCAAGTCTGGGTGATGTTGCCGATTACTTCTAAGAGGGAGGACAATTAACCCTTCACTTCTCAGTGACCCTCTCATTCCCATACTTAACCCCTCCCAGAGGTCAGGGGGCAATAGGCTCTAAGTGGCCTGTGGGTCTGTAACAGGCTAATTCACAAATGAATCTGTGACAGTGAGAATAAAGCAGAAGCCTCCACAGGAGAATGATCTGCATCGCTCAATGTCCTCTCATATAGTTAGCATTCATAAAGAGTGACTTAAAGCACCAGCTGTTGCTATTTGATTTCACATCACACTTTATCTGGTCCAAGTTAATATGCTTCTTGTATTGTTGGATTGAACAGGTTCTCTAAAGTTATGCTGCCAGCATGGCAAATGCTGTACTTGTCAGTTGAAGTGGAAACTTATAAATCTGAGAACTGAAGAGTGGAAAATTTGTTTTATGAAAGATGGGATGAGAAGGTCAATAAAAAACAGTCTTGCACAGTAAAATTCTGTATTTCTTGTGGACATATACATTTTTTCATTTCATTTTTCATCTACAGTTACAGCCTCACTAAAAATGATATACAAGGGACAGCATGGAGGGAATAGTTTTTCTAGATTTTTAAGAAAATTGTTGGTGGAAAGGTTAATTAGACCGTATACTTTATATAAAGTATACTATCAGTAATAAGTTATGAAACTTGCACAGCTCATTACTGTCCTTGAAAATTTATATCTTCAATCTCTGTTACCCAGCTATGATTCTACTCTAAGTTCAGGTGCCTATTGCTAAATTGTGTTTAATTGATTAAAATAAGTCCATTAAATCTGAGAAAAAAACTTCTTCTCGTTCTCTTTAATATCTTTTCTGCCTAAATTTCCACTCAAGAGTGTAACATTGGCCAAGATCATGAATTTACTGACACATTAACTGCACTCATACCTTGTTTATGACCACACATGACCCTCCTCCTCTGCTCTGATTTCAGGATGATGAGTGTACCTGTGCCACCAGGGGGAATCACAATTTGGGTTTTCCCTCCATGGAGACCCCCTGGCTGCTAGTGCAGAACACTGGAGCCAAGCAGCCTGTAGTGGCTCCCCCAGAGAGGCCATAAGGGTGTGTGTGTGTGTGGAGATCTTGAATTGAGGGTGTGGGGTTTCTAGGGGATGACTTTTCAAGTAGATATGCAGTCAAGGACTGCAGGATCTAACCTAACATCTGCTCAATATATTCACTCAGCTACACATCATTGTTTGTTTTACATGACACAGACACGCGTTTCAATCTAAAGCAGAAAATAGTGTTGCTAAATTCTTTACAATGTAAAAAGACTTAGATATGTCTACAAGAGCATTTTCTGGTGAAAGACAATGTTGACAGCTTAACACAGAGTGAACAATAGTTCAGGAGTCTGAAGACATAGATGTCTCCGCAGTGTTTGACAGGCGCTGTCAGCACTTGTTCTGATATGAAAAGAAAGACTGAAAATGAGGAAAAGACAACAAAAACACAGCTGGTGATGTTAGATGAGATGAAAAGTCTCAGGTTTGAGTTGTGAAAACACAGTCTTAGTCTGGTTTGAATACACCAGTCCCCAACAGTGAGGGGAACTACAGTCAGACACATCTTCATTAAATTCCAGGCACTCTGACTCCCACTCTATAAAGTAATATAATAGGTTACGTGAAGCAAAGTGTAGAGCGCCAATACACTCTTACATTTGATTCAAATTAGTGTGTTTGGACTGCTTTCACATTGTTATGAATTACTTACCATGAATCTTACCTTCAGAATACATTGATGAGCGGATACACTGTAATTAGCCTGGAAAATGAAATTACACTCCAGTGAGCAGAAGACACAGAGGACTGCACAACTACACTATTGCACCTGGTTCAGAAACAATACAGAACTGCCTGATGGGTCTTTTGAACTTTCTTCCATATTACTAATATTTTCAGGAGAAATTGACAGTTTCAACTCCACCTCTCCAGCCCCGGTGATTCGGTTTCTCCCTATTGAAACGCTGCCCTTTTTCCAAAGCAGGACAAAAATACTCTCACTAGAAAAACATTTTCATCGGCTTCCTTTGCCTGTTGGAACAGTAAACGTTGGTTAGTTTAAGTACATTTGATTTCCTGGATTGTTATTTCATGGTTTTGAACCTTGCTGGTGCTGAAGAGCTGCTGACATAGACAAACACACCGCCGTCCACAGAATGGAGAGCCATGTCAGGAAGGCATTAGTTGGTTCTTGCAAAAAAAGAAAAAGAGAAAGTACATTGTTGCATGAGTTAAGATGCATAACATGTGTTAATAACATTGCACATAAGTTTAGATTAGACAAGCTGTCACATAATGACATTTAACACAGACGTGTCATACATACAGGCTAAGAATCCCTGGTAAAAATAGTTTTTTTTAAATTATCAATTGCAAAAACCCAAAAAAAAAGAAAAGAAAAGAAAAAAAAGCCTGGTCGAGGGCAGAAATGTGGCTCTTTTTCTCTGGCCAAACGTAACAACTTTGATTACAGAGAAGTTGCCCAGCTTGGCAGGATTATTGAGTCCACAGCAGATCATTGTTTGAATCACATGGACATAAGAACAGTCTTTTTCTCTGCAGGTCTGTCATTTGCCTGCTGCGCTATTCTGCTGGTGGGTCATTAAGCTGTTTTCAAACACATGCACACGTTTGCACTTGTGTGAAGGTGGACGAATGCGTGTGTAGGGAACAACCACACTTGTAAAGGTGCATGGGTTTATCTCTAAGTTTACTATTGCTCTCATTCCATTACTTTAACTTATCGGCTTAAAGTGTAATTTGCTCATTGTATCACAGCTAATGCGGAGCAACAACAAACACTGTTTGGCTGCTCGTATTGCCACTGAAGTATATACAGTAAAGTCCATACTAGTTATTGTATATTAGAATTTAATATAAATGAAACTTGAAATAAGCTAAACTATATATATATATTTATTTTTGATAGGTGTAATCAAAGCTAACATCTTAGCAAATTGAGTTATAACTTAGATTTAGACAGAAATACGTTATTTTAACCGTTCTGACAGAGCAATTCTGACAGCGCAATCAGCCTTTAGCACACAAATGTTTACCACACTGTAACCTCAGACAGCTTAGGCTGAGGTCTGGTTTCACAGGCCTAAATTAAATCAGGAAAATCAACTTCATTTTCATCCTCATCTTTAATGAGAAAGGTGGAGGGATTTTCAAGGTACTGTGTTGCCCTGTTTTCTTTAGAAAGGTCTCACTGTTCTGGGAAGGAAGCCTAGAGAAGTGGATTAGCAAAAGCCCAAAGGAAGGAAGAACCAGATATGCTAGACCACATCACACTACGCACACACACTCACGTAGCGCAAGAATAAACCTAAACGCCAGGACAGAGAGGTGTTATAAGAGCTCTAGGAGGTTATTCCCTCCCAGCTTAGAATCAAACAGGACCAGCGATGAGAAGGAAGGAGGAAAATCTAAAACACATTTTCAACCTTCGCCCCAACATGTGGAACCTGTACTGGGGCTGTTTTCTTTTCATCTGACTGTGATGGGGCTGAGGGGTTTCTACAGTGTCCCCTCTGCCCTCTCCTCCCAGGAGAGCTGCGCTGACCTAATTATCAACCAGGACACAGGCTCGCTGAGAACAACAGCCCCTTCGCAGCTTCATGTTATGGCCTCATATCCTCTGTGAGAAGAAGTACATCATCATATCACCACCTTGCTAAGTCGTCCTGCATCCTATTGTGCTCGGCTGGAACTCTGACTGAACTCATGGTCACTTGTTGGCTGTTGCTTCCAGTGCACATAAGAATGAAGTTACACATCGGGTTTTACTCAACTCAAATATTCAAAACTTGATTAAACATCATCACACATGTCACTGTTTGCAAGGGAGAAGCCAGCATGGGATTGTATGCATATTGATTCAAACTCAAAGTGAAGAATGGTGACTATTACTCAGTAGGTTTGTGTTTAATAGATGCACACATGATGCATCTCTGACGTTCAATCTAAGGACAGAATCAATTATTTATGTGATGCAGTGAAGAGAATAAAGAGTGACAAAATATAAGTAAAGTAAGGTTAAAAAAAAAAGAAAAAGGCAGCTCTAGGCTTGAAAAGGTGTAGGTGTAACAAAGACCACCAAGTTCTTGGTTTTCCTATTTCCCCTGAGTTTGGTGACAAGTAACAGTCCACCCACGCACACTGCGTGGGGTCTATGTTAGCGCTCTGCTGTACGCTCTGCTGGGTTGCATCTGGGTGATGGGATCCCCTCTGTTCCACAAATGACATTCAAATAAAATGTGTGATCTTTGAAAAGGTGAGAGAGTTTTTGACGAATCTGTCCTCAGGCTGCTAAACTACAAAGACACTCATGTTAAAGATCATTGTGATCTATCAAACTCGAATTGTTGACACCTAATTATAGGTGAAACATCATTAATATGTCCAATACTTTGGTTAATGAGCATGACATTCCCTTTAGTTTCTTTTATACTTTTTGGTGTCTTGAACTGTGCAAAAAAATACATTAGTACACTTACTGAGACAACACAAGTACTGCAGTGGACTATGCTGAGATGTTGCATTCACTACAGTAAATTTTAATCAAGTATTAACATGATAGGTTTTATGGTTTTGCATGCTCCTTACTATTGTGCACGCAACAGTGGGCCTTCGATTGTTTCTCATTGTGCGTTACTAGGTTTCCATCTGAAATACTGTACAGCTCAAAAACCTTGACATAATCTTCATTTATGTAAGATTAATTAAGATACAGTCACCAGAGTCGGTAGATAAATGCCAGCAATAATTAAACAAGAACATGAAAACGAAAGCAGCATCAATGAAGCATTGTCTTTATCTACTGATCATGAGGTATTGTGACAGTCAGGGGGGAAAAAGAAAGTGCACAGACTTTCAATTCTAAGGTTTTAAGTATTAAGACATCAAAAGTACTTGACTTGATCATTCTCCGTATGACTCTCACATGCAGGAGAAATTTTGCCCCACTCCTTACAGTATTGTTGCAGTTCAGGTTAGGTTATGCACTGTTCTTTTTAAGCTCCCACCATTGCATTACAATCAGGTTGAGGTCCAGACTTTAAGTGGAGCATTGCACACCTTGATTCTTTCCCATCCTGTTGTATATTTGCTGGTGTTGTCCTGTTGCATTACTTTATTTCAGCTTATCTTCAGCTGCCAGACATATTATCATACCTTTGGCTGCATAATATTTTGGTATAAAGAGAGGTTCATGACCAACTCAATGGCTGCAAGGTATCCAGGTCATGTGACCTTCAAGCCTAAATCATCCTCTCCTCTACTGTAGGCCTACTTGGTTTTTGCCAAACAAGTTGATGTTTATTATAGCCACACATCAACGCAACAAGTCCTCCAAAATCAGACGTAAAAGGACATTGTTCCAGAAGTCTTGTGGGATGTCTTTTCTTTTTTTTTAAAGATGCAACTTTGCAAACCTAATTCACGCTGGAATTTTCTTTTTATACGCTCTCTTGTATTAGCTATTCTAAACAAGCCATAGTAGCTCATTCTTTATTCGATCATTCTGTGATGAACTTTTAAATTTAACATGCTAAATATGGCCTGAAGAGTTTGATGTAGCTTTTGAGTTTGATGCAATGAACCTTGGAGTGAACTTGCTAGGACATCCACGGTTGGAAAGATCGGTATTCTAACTGTATGAAGGAACCTCGACTGTGTTTCTTTCTGTGTGAAGTTAGCATGTTCTCCCTGAGCATGCATGGGTTCTCTCCAGGTACTCTGGCTTCCTCCCACAGTCCAAATACATGCATGTTAGGTTAACTGGTGTTTCTAAATTCATTAAAAAAAACTCTAGTAAAAATTCTACTCTTATGGATGGAGTACCTCTGATCATATTCCCTGGGATCTCTTGGAGTGAGTCTGGAGGTTACAGCCTGGGTGCTACAATTACTAGCACCACTGTTGCCTTCATTCCACAGATCTTTTCCACTTCCTCCTTGGCTTGGCATTATGCAAGCTTCTCATATTCCTTCTTCTTGATGCTGATGTCAATCGGGATTGCTACATCTATCACTACTGCCTTTTATTTGTTGACTAGCACAAAGTCAAGTTGATAAGCCATCAGCAGTTTATCATTCTCAATCTGAACGTCTTAGTTCTCCTCTCCTTTAGGTGGCATTTCCCATCTTGATCCTGGGACTTCCAGCCCAGATTCGGTGAAGATGTTCCTGTACACTATTCCAGACACCTGGTTATTGCACTTCATGCAGCTGCCCGCATCTTCCACCCTGCAGCTATGTGCTGGGCTGTCTCACAGCCCCCTCTGCACAGCCTGCACTTGGGGTCCTGTCTGATGTGGTAGACCCCAGTCTCTATCGCTCTCATGCTCAGTACTTGTTCTTGTGTAGCTGTGATCAGCTTCTCTTTTCTGTCTTTCAGACCAGCCTTCTCTTGCCACTGGTACAACCTCTCAATATCAGCAAATTGTTCAATCTTTCAGTGGTACATGCCATGCAGAGGGTTATCCTTCCAGTATGATTCCATTTCCTCTTCCTCCATCCTGAGTTTAGCTGCTTGAGGCATTCACTTAGCAGTTCATTACTGGGGGCCATCTTCTGAATGTACTCCTGGATTCAAGTTTCATTCTGGATAGTTATTCTGAAGCTCACCCACCCCTGCCCTCCCTCTTTTGACTTAATGCACATACTCAGGGTGCTGGACTTGGGGTGAATGAAACCCTCCATGCATTGAGGGGAACTTTCTTGTCTTGATATCAGTGGCTTCCATCTCCTCTTTTGGCCAGGCGTAGATACTCTGCTATTGTACTAGCAGGGTATGTACTGACTGGCAGGGCATGCATGTTGATATCTGTGGTGTCAACCCCTTCTGTTTTCATCTTGCTTCTTTTTATTGTCATTTGGCCACATTTGAATGATATATTTTAACTATTGATGCTATTTATGGAATGATGAATCACCTGTCAATTTGCTATTCATATTACCAGTGTTAGTCCTTTGTGTACACTTTGTGACTAGAATATCTCATAGCTGCAAAAGCAAACTAATTTGCCATGGGCACTTAGTTTCACTTCTGCATAAATGTGACATCCCACACATACACTGCACTTATTACTGTGTCCATATATGGTTGCTTGCGTGAGACATAATGAGGGTCTCCTTATGGATTCTCATCAGGGACACCGTAAAGATCAGCTAACCACTACATATCTGTCCTATTGCACTTAACTGAGTCATGAACAGTGACTCACTCACCACAGTGTAGGCAAGAAAAACCACAGTGAAGGTGGGAGGTGACAGCGATGCAGAGACTGCGATCTAGCTGGGAATCCCTCTCACCCTGATCAGAAGGGGTGTGGTAAACTAAAGGGACATATAGACGAATGCACAAGATAAACCTCAACAGATGGAGTTGCAGGGCTGTGATTCAGAGCTCTGCAGCTGGTGCAGAGGTGGGCAGAACGTGCAAACCCAAAGGTCAAAGGTTTCTCCTTATTTGCACCTTTTTTCAGTAGTAAACTACACCAAAAATCCCAGCAGAGACAGAACAAGGGGGTTAGAGGATTTTTTTTTTTCTAAATTCTTATTGGGAAACCTTTGCTGTAATTTCAGTAAAAAAAACCACAGTTTAACACAATCACCACAAGAAGCTTTAACATACTTTATTAACTGGGATCATACACGCCTAATCTTTACATATGGAGGGGAAATTATATGAAGCAATTTTTTAACCAACACAGGTCTTTTACAACTTGGAAAAGATAAACTGTGTAAACAAAGTCATTGGGGTTAGCAGTTTCAATAGCAGGCATAATGAAAGTTTAGAAAATTGCCCCTTCACTTACAGTAAAACTCTGTTCTGCTAACAAGTTTGGTGGCCTGGTGTTAAATAAACGTCCATTTTCACCATCTGTCTTCGGGGAAAACAGCGGTTCTCCCTTACTGAACATGTAGGCACTAACATTTTCTTGAGCAGAACAGCAGTATGTCGCCAGATTTTGGAGTAAACATATATTCCTGTACCTTTAAGAACAAAACAATAAGTACATCTGGATGAAAATGAAAATAAAAAAAACAAACTCTGCATTAACAATGCTTCCATCATGTTCATATTCTTCCTATTTACAATAATTCAACAACCTGTTTCATGTCTGCACAAAACATTTAGCTACTAAATATTCTTATATCAACCTACAACAGATTTGTCACAATTTAACCTTTTTTTTTTTTTAACAGTTTGAGTGGTGACAGTCAGGATTTCTTGTCCTGGGGTAACCTCAAAACCACAAAAGTAAGTTAAAATGAGTTCAAGGTTATGTTAGGTGAACCCCATGTTCCTGAGGTGAGGGGCCTTACTGGAGGGGCAGTGCAAGTGTTAATGTGTTTGGTTGAAAAAAAGATGCAGACAGGGGACTGGGCAGTTATTTGAAACCTAGCCCCTGAACTCTCTGCTGACATGTAAAACTTGGAGTGCCGACTAAATTTGGTCACAATAAACATGCACAGAGCAGACAGATGGACAAGCAGAAATTAGAAAGAATGATAGAAAAGCTTTAGCAAGCCAAAATGCTGAATTTCCACAACTTTAAATGATCACACACTCCCTCCGGTACAGGAATCTGTGCTCTTGCACAATATTTGAAACAAACTTCTTCCTGATAAAGCTTGCTCAGATGTTTGGGTTTCAGTGGAAAATCCTGAGGCCAGTACCACAGGCACTCTTTCTTCCCAACCTCAGAGCCCCTCCCATCTGCTACCCACCTGAAGGGTTTTCCTCGTTCTCAGCGTCCAGACGGACCACGCCGAGAGCCAGACTGGAGCACAAACACAGGCAGGAGAGTAAAGGCTGGCAGGTGTATAGAGAGACAGCAGGGTGGAGGAAAAGTTGGTCTGACTTAAATTGTGCTTGAGGGAGGGAGGGGAC
This sequence comes from Atherinosoma microstoma, assembly GCA_037177055.1. Classification (NCBI taxonomy): domain Eukaryota; kingdom Metazoa; phylum Chordata; class Actinopteri; order Atheriniformes; family Atherinidae; genus Atherinosoma; species Atherinosoma microstoma. The sequence continues at coordinate 23,277,234 of JBBBVU010000015.1, read as the reverse complement.
GAGACAGGTAGAGTGAGAGGAAAAGATGGAGAGAAAGAGAAGGGTTGTGGGGAGAAAATGAAGCCACCCGCTGTTGTGGGTATAAACCCAGACACAAACATAAACACAGACAAGCACTTGAATAATTCCCCTTTCTGGCTCTCTTTCACCTCACTCTTCACTGGCCAAGCATAAACAAATATAACATGGAAAAGCATCAGACGGGACCTTAAGGAGACATTGGTCTAAAAGTGAAAGAAATAAAAAACCGAAGGAAAATTTTCATGGTAAATTTAATCATTTATACTCTGTAAAAGCACCATCAGGATTAGACCATTGAACTATCACTGCCTGTGCCTGAACTTCTAAATCAAATCAGCTTTGAACTCGGTGACCACCAAGAAATGCCATCCTGTTAGATGTCTCGGTCTGTCTCTCCTAAACCAGTAACCTGAAATAGAAAAAAGAAAACATCATGACAGTCTTATATTTCATCTTCTCGACAGGAACAGATACATTAACACTCTCATATATAAAAACTCATATAAGATGATCATATCTGATGACCACAAGAGTAAGAGGCAAGTTGACTGATGCACACAGACGACATAATAACTGTACCCTTGACCATACACAATCTGTTAAGTAATAATGTTAATACACAAACACCAGACTGGTTGCTTGGCTCTCTCCTTGGACAGCACAATGTCACGGATTACTGCTGCTCTGTGGTCTGACTGGTAATGACATCATGCCTGGGTCTGCTCCCAGAGATCCCCGCTGCTGGCACAAGGCCAGGCCTACATCTGCAAAGAGCCACACACACATTTAGGCGCAAACACACATATCCATACACACCAGCCAATCGCTCTCTCCATTGTCTGTCTTTGTGAGAATAAAGAGAAGATGCTGAGCTGGTCCCGGTCACAGAGTCACTTGGGTTTACTTTTGGTGTTTGCATCAACGCTGTCAGATTTCAAAGAAAGTTCAAAGAGACCAGTTTTATAAATGCAGCAAAACCAAATGATTATTTTTCTTTTTCACATATATTTTCTACATTGCACAAAAAGGGACAGCAGCACACATAACCAAAGGCAGAGTAAACCACGTGTATATAGATGCTGGCACATGTAAACTGGATATGAAAGTCATAATTTGACATTTGAGAAAATGCTTTCTTGCTTACAATCAAGACGACCTTAATTTGAAGCTAACCCCCTAGCATTTAGTTTGTGTAGCTTAGTTTTGCATAAACATGAGAGGCACAGAGGACAGCTAACTTGGCTTTGTTCAAATGTATGCTAACTAAACTCAGAAAGCTTCTGAAACTAACAAGTGTCATGAATCCTTTGTTAAATCATATGAAAATAAGTGTACAATCAACAGTTTGTAGTTTGTTCACATGTTCAGTTGAGTCACATGCATGTTCAATCAAAGTCCAACATGTCATTTAGTAAACTTATGCATTGAACAGAATCAAGCTAATGAAACTTAGCACACAAAATATGGACATTTGTGTTTGGTTGATATTTTCTTCCCTTTAATAATACCAGCTGGTGTTGTTTTATACATCGTTGGAAAGCCTGATTATACAATGAAGTATAACTTGTAAGGATTGTGCATTTGTGGAATGAGCAACAA
>JBBBVU010000015.1:23218355-23230755 GCA_037177055.1 Atherinosoma microstoma | reverse complement strand
GAGCCCGAACCAGCAACCCCCTCTGGCTCAAACTCAGCCCGGGACTCGAACCAGCAACCTTCTTGCTGTGAGGCTGCAGTGCTAACCACCACACCACCGTGCAGCCCTCAATTTAAATCTGACAGTACATATCAGAATATTGAAGTCTGTCTTAGGTGGGGTAAATTTCGAAGACTGCAACTTGGAGACGAGGAGCTTTCAACAATCTCTTTAAACGAGTTCACCAATCAAAATGACCATATTGATCATTTGGTTATGTCCTTAAAAACAACACATACAGCTGTTTCCACTTTAGAGCAGTTGCCATTCTCAAATCCTTTAAAGCAACACTACATAAAATTATGACTATAAAACTCTATGCTTCTGATTCATTTTGATGGCACTCTGACATTTATGATGCACATTCCTGAAGCTGTTGTTGCCCTGCAGCGTCCCAAGGCTGAGAAACCGCACTTGACAACTTTTGGTTCCAGCCCTGATCATCGCTTTACAGCTCCATTTTTGCTTTAAGGCACCACATCACACCAGCAACTGGAAATCAACACACTGGCTGTTTTGTACGCTTATGAAGTGAAATGAATGAATGAAATGAAAAATACTTTATTTATCCCTCTTAGAGGGAAATTTTTGACGTGTTATACACGCTTATTCAAATGCAGGGTTGCTTTGGAGCTGGAGCCTACCCCTGCAGCTACTAGATGAAAGGCGGGGTATACCCTGAATAGGTTCGCCAGTCCATAACACTCACATAATACAGTTAGCACTTTATTTGCACTAACATTACTTGGTTAGAGTGATTGTATACAGATGTATAGAATTACTTTGGGTATGGGTTGGAAAACGATTACGGCGGGGGATAAAAGATATTCTTTTTACGATGTAACCATTACCTTCATGGATGTCATTTTCAGTATTCATATGCAGTTGCTCTCCCAACCACTAGACCACTGCTCTTCAAACATATAGGTCATTTTGGTCTGCATGAACAAACAACCCACTGGCTTGTATTTGGGAGGAAGGTCAATGTCAATCATTCATGGGATAGACCTACTTTCAACTTACATTCAAATAGTGGAAATCTGGTGTAGCTGCTTCAATCTGTGATTGCACGCTATAAATCAAATTAGCTGCATCTGCTTTCTGTACCTGCACAGTGACAAATTTCCAATAAAGGCAGACGCAGGCGTGTGCACACACACACATGCACAGACATTGCTTACACTCCAGTCAGACACACAGCTGGGTGCTTTTTCCTTCACATAACAGCTGAAACAACAATTGTTCTCCCAGGGTAAGACCATTGTGAGTGTGCACTGACTGAAAAGCTTTAATGGTCTGACTCCCTTTCTCTCTCTCTCTCTCTTTTTTTTTTTACTCCATAGTCCTGTTCAGTTTGATGTGAAAAACCAAAGAACCTTTCACTGCAATGTTTCAGTGATTTTTCACTTGCACTTCTTCCATACTGTGAAGATTTACTGACTTAAAACCGACACAAGCACAGACAGCAGTCTGAGATTTTACTGAAAAGAACCGCTGAAACAATACAATAAGGCCGCGGCCGGTTTCCGTCACAGGGGAAATCCTGCTGCCTGGACGGCCGCTGATAGGAGTAAGATGAGAAGGGGAGCAAGAGAGGAGGAGAGAGATAAGAAGAAAGCAAAGTGTGTGGGAGATATAGGAGGAGGACATTTGGGATGCAGTCCAGAGGGAATAATAGTCAAGCGCTAACGTCAGAGTGAAGGGAGTGAAAGGGGTGAAAGACAGGGGAGAGAGGAAGAGGGGGATGATGGGGAAAAAAGTTGAGTTTGCAGCAGGGGTTTGTTGGTTGGAGGATAAAAAACCAAAGACTAGACAGTTTCGAAGGCCCGAGGGAACCACCTCAGGTCAGGATGCAGCTGAGCAGGAACACAGAAAACTAACTGTTTGTGTGACAGCGTTGACTCTTTATTATAAAGATAAACAACAGATGCAGCAACAGAAAAGTGTTTCCACTATTTGCTTTGTGTAAAATAAAACCAAGGTGTTCGCTAGAATAAGATCGACGTCTTTAAAACTGTGTGGGCCGACATCTTTAAATGCATTTAGTGAGTGACAGACACTAATGTACTTTCCATTAGATTATAATTGCTCATTAATAAGTGAGCACCATTTTTCTCCCCAAACAGGTGGGGGAGATGGTTTTCATACTTTATGCTTTGTTGTATCGTTTCACTGATAGGTTTTTTTCTTCTTTATAAGAGAGATTGATTTGCACTTCAAATTTAGACTTGAGCACGGTATATGAGTCAACTTAAGGCTGATATTTGACCATTTGTCAAAGACATTGTAGGATGCAACCACAAATAATCAAATAGTACACTGAGACTCTAGATTGCTGTTCAAATCAGAATTATTCACAAAAACCTCCCTTGAGCCAGTAAATCAGTTAAACTCAGTTAAATATTGTCTCTAATTTAGAGCTTGTAAATAATTTATATATGATGATGGAAACAAAAGGCTGAGTAAAAATGAAATAAGTACTTTTTGAGTCGATCCAGGAGATGAATAGTATTGTCAGGGTGTATAACCACAGAAACAGTAATATACCTCCATGTTCATTTACCCATTCATCTTATTCTTACACTTGAAAAGACTTTGGTTCTGTGTTAAATTGGAATCAAATTTAATCTAATAGGGCTGAATTATGAAAAAAGAATAAGTCTGAGTGAAACCTTACAAATGTTTTAATTTAATTGATTTATGTAATTGATTTTAACCAAGCGTCTTGCACTTTTTCGGCTTTCTATCATTTCCTCCCCGGAGTGAGAGGTGTAAATGTACGACTGTGTGACACAAACAGAAAGAATAAGGAGCCAAACCTTTTACTAATACGTGCCTTGACCATAAAGCCAGGCAATTTTCTTGTTCATTCAAATCTTGAAAAAACCCGGAAATGATCAGTTAGGTCTCAGTTAGATCAGATTATATGACTTTATTGACTGCCACAATTTGACACTTACAGCAGTACATAAAGACAACATTAGCAGCCATAAAAAGTCAGACTGCAGTGGTGTTTTATGATCAGTTCATCCTCCTTAGGTGCCTCTCTAAGCCAGCCAGCGCCAGGGGACTGATTTACTTGTCACACAAGGGGGACATATTTAGACTGGATGTGTTGGGGAGAGTGGGCAGTAAAGCTGGCAGGGCAACGGATGACCCAGACAGTGCGAGTGTGGAGGAGTAGAGGGAACACGTCAGAGGCACCGGTTAACCTTCTACCACTAAACCACCAATGATTTCTGAGCTGAGGCCAGGGGACAATGGACTTCACTACACTAATTACACACCCTGACATGGATAATAGGAAATGTGCTTGCTCTTTATGAGGACAAGCACATGTCTTGTTCCAACTTGGACAAATTGTAGTCGCAACGGGGACAAAAGGTGTTATAAGTGGCTGTGGAGGTGTATGCTCTTTGTGGTGAATGAAAAAGATCTGTTTTAAACCTCAAGGGTGTGACTGGTACAATGACTCATTAGGAACAGACCTGTAACACTTCTGGTAAATAACAGAACTTAAATCTATTATCCACCAAATATGTCTGTTCATATAAACATGTGCAGGTGTTGGATTTTAACTCCCCCAGCTCATACACTGTACGATCTAAGACTGTGTGTATATTTTTGTGTGCATTAACTGTAAGGGCATATAAGACAAATTATATGGGACCACCAACTGGGGACCACCATGCAACCCCTAAACCAAAAAAGGAAAAATAATTTCTATCATGACACAAACGTGAAAAATATATAACTAGTTTAAAACTCTTTTACCTCCAAGTTTGTATATTTAATTGCACATTAATCTGTTTAAAATGTTATATTTGAATTGGGACAGAAAGTTGACATATAACACAGATGAACATTTGGACCACGCGCCTGCACTTATTAAAAGTGGAGGTGTACAGCAGCTGTTTTACAGCAGAACGAGACAAGGAACAAACTACAACGGAGCGACCGACTTGAACGCAGGCTGTCCCGCCACTGGCAGTAAAGCGGGTAACCAGATATTCAAAAACAATACGTCATCCCACAATGCAACGCGCTCACGTTCTCTCCGTTCGCTCCTTCCAGCATTACCTCATCCCACAATCCACCGCGAGATTAAGAATCTTCTGGTGGTCGTCTAGGCAACGCGCCTTATCTGCGGGACTCAACTCCGCCCCCGAGACACGCCCTCCAGCCAATGGGAGAGCCCTGTCATGACATCATGCTTATTCTTAGTGAGGCAGCGGTAAGATAAGGTTTGCCTCCACGCTGTACAGCTTACAGTGTATACACGTTCAAGCAGAGGAAGCACTTCAGACGCTTCTGGAGCCTGACAAGAAAAGTGAAGAGCCGCTCGGCGTCTTTCACTCACGAACTCAAAACACGTCTGGATACTCTGCCAGAAGCTTTGTGAACTGTTACAAGCCAACACTGAACAATCGACCATCGCTGGGTGAAAAAAGTAAGTTCTGATTCCTGTGTCAAGAGAGTGCGCACTCAAAAGTTTGGAAGTTTTTACGCACAGCGAGGACTTTTGGAAACCAGTGTTTTCCTCAGTAACCAGGAAGACGAGAAGGGGAACGAAAAGTTGTTTTGTTTCTGGTTCTTCTATGAATACCAAGATGGAAACTACTTTCTATGACGACTCACTCAACGCTTTCTCCCAGCACGACAACGCCAGCTACGGATACAGCAACCCCAAAACGCTGAAACACAACATGACACTGAACCTCTCCGACCCGACGGGCTCTCTGAAGCCTCACCTTCGCGCCAAAGCCAGCGACATCCTCACCTCCCCTGATGTGGGTTTACTGAAGCTGGCCTCCCCGGAGCTGGAGCGGCTCATCATCCAGTCCAGCAACGGACTCATCACCACCACCCCGACCCCGACTCAGTTCCTGTGCCCCAAGAATGTCACCGACGAGCAGGAGGGCTTCGCGGAGGGGTTTGTCCGAGCCCTGGCCGAGCTCCACCACCAGCACATGCCAGGCACAACTAATGTGAGTGTCACCTCAGCCCCCCAGACCAGCGTCAACACTGCGCTGCCGCCTGTGTCATCTGTCGCCGGCACCACCGTTTACAACAACAACGCCACCATGCGCTCTGACTCGCCCGTGTATGAGGACTTGAACACTTTCAACCCCGCCATCAGCACCGTCTCGGCACCAAGTTACACAAGTTCAGCTCCTGCTATGTCCTTCCCTGCTGCCCCGCCTCAACTTCCCATTTACGGCCAGCCATCCTCCGCCCAGCTCCCCCGGCTCTCTGCGCTCAAAGAGGAGCCCCAAACCGTGCCAGAGATGCCCGGGGAAACCCCTCCTCTCTCCCCAATCGACATGGAGAGCCAGGAGCGGATTAAAGCGGAGAGGAAGCGCATGAGGAACCGCATCGCTGCCTCCAAATGCCGGAAGAGGAAGCTGGAGCGGATCTCAAGGCTGGAAGACAAAGTCAAGAACCTTAAGTCCCAAAACTCCGAGCTCGCATCCACCGCCAACATGTTGCGCGAGCAGGTGGCCCAGCTGAAGCAGAAGGTGATGAACCACGTCAACAGCGGGTGCCAGCTCATGTTAACGCAGCAGCTCCAGACCTTCTGAGGCGATGACAGCCGCGGTGGAGGGAAAAGACTGTAGTTGAAAGAAAGGGACGCTTCCTGTGATAGTGTGTCTCCCGAAGCCATGACGGGATTTGGGATGATGTGGCGCGACACTGGCAGGACCGATGGGCCGCACTGAAGTTCCTGAAGTGCCACGCGCTCCCTGGTGCCGCGTCCATAGAGATGGGCTCGGGACAGTGACAGTAGCCATGACCCCGAGTTGTCATGGCAACAAACAGGAAACCTGCTCCTGTTTGTTTTTACAGGACTGGACAGGACTGAAGTTTTCTTGATTTATACCCAGCTCTGCATGGACCTTATTATTACCATCAAAGGAGAAGTTCAGTATTAGAGGAGTTACGAGCCTGCAATAAAGACTTTTCTTGCTGTAGCCATAATGGCCTCAAATGTGGGCGTGTTGTCAACTCTAAATGGCCGAAAAGTTGTAACAAATGCTGCCTAACTTCTGAGTTACAGTACAAAGTACTTTTTTCTTTATTGTAAGAAATTAAGTTAGAAAAGCTTCAAGATTTACTTGTTTCTTTCTAAAGCTGTTTAATGGGGTTTCACTCATTGTTGTATGTATATAAGATCAACTTGGAGTACTTATGTTTACCATTTGTAATAAGAATACTGTATAATGTTTTTTTATGTTCGTTTTCTGAGCACTTCAGAAACTAATCAATATTTAAGAAAATAAACCAGACAAAACGAAGCAAAAGGTCTCTGTGTTCTTATGAGTGACAGAAGAAAAAAAAAATGGGTGTGCCATGTCAGGAACTCCAACAATAAAACATGTTGTAACATGTTGCAAGATCTGCTTCTTCTTAGTACCTCAAGGTAAATTCCATTAGTGCTGGTATTGATCCAGGCTAAGTGATTGTGTTACCGCTGACAGATCAGGCTCACTTTACTGATGGAGGCCAATTCTGTAAATTGGGGTTGAGCTCTCTGTTCTAAGTATACGCTACCAGAGGAGTGTAATTACACCAAATCTCTCATTTGCTCTCAAACTCTGACATTAAGTGTAGCTCTGTTGAAAAATATAGACGCAACTGGTGATTTGCATAAGGAGGAAATGCATCTCAGCATCTCGTGCATCACTGATTTGATACCAAGAAAAGTGCAATCGCAGACTTTCTCCTATGCCATTGCATCATTTAATTATTCAACACCACTTCCTATTATGTCGAAAAAGAAGAGAACCCAAACACATTTCAACAAATTCTTCAATCGTTGTGTGCAAATGACTAGATACAGGACACTTTATAAAACTTTAAAATTAGGCTACCACTGTTGTTTTTGTGGAGAGCTATACACAAATATTGCGCATTATAAAGTCATCTGACAGCAACAGCACACACACATCTTCCAGTCACCGTGATATCGTAAAAAAAAAAGTATACTTTACAAGCCAAAGCAAAAACCCAATTGATTTGTGCTATCTCAAAATCACAGATAATGCTCCTAACAGAAGACTGTTTTACTTATCTAAATGCTGATAAAACATTTATTCAAACTGCAGCCAAATATTAAAGATGCTGAGATTTTAGTTCAAAAGTTAGGTCCTAATTATAATTTAGATAAAAACAAGCTAATTTAGATTCATTTGGAGAGTATCCCTCTGTACAAACTCAGTTAATCTTATAAACTTGACTTCTGCTCTGACAGCAGGTGTTTGTGGCGGGACAGATGACGCAGAGCATGCAGGTTACTGCAGCCTCGAACAATACAGGCCACCAGGGCGCATTGACTATAAAACACCACTAGAGGGCGACACAGACCGAGTTACATGTACTGAACACCAGATTTGACGTCAGTTGTTTGTAAAGTTTGATGAGTTGTCGGGCTTTGATTTATTTATCTATTTTTAAATTCTTCCATTTTATGCATCAAATAAACTGAACTAGTGAAAACTGACAAATGATTTATTAAACATTCTAAGCCTACGAGGCTCCATGTGAATGTTTTGTTTCTGTTTTATATTTATTTCATTTACCTTTTATTCTGTCCTTCTTTAATTTTCTCCATCTTTGTAAAAGCCAGTCTTATTTATTTAGATTTTCAATTTTTAAAATATTTTCATATCGTATATGCATGAAATTTAAATCGTTTTCTTTGATCATTTGTCTTTCTTCTCAGAGTAAAGTCTCTTACAAATGTGGTTACATTGAGTAGATTTTTTTTACTTTAATCTTTAACATTAACATAATGGAGCCCTTATGAAATTTGGTGATCTGGACGGAAGTTTATTATGATTAGTCTGTTATTGACTATTACATAAATCTGCTCTGATTTCTCAAACTTACGGCAACATGACATCATTCCGGAAAGCGACGCCCATGTCTGCCATATAAGGAGAGGGAACACTCGCAAGATCTACGTCACGCCTCGGGAGGGCGTGTATTACGGGAAGTGGATCGACTGTAATCTGCTCCCTGTATAAACAGGGTGAACCCTGAGAAGTTATCCGCAGAGGAGATTGGATTAACTTTCCAAGGGCAAATCAATGAAAAGATTACAAGGACAATATAACGTGTTCAAAATAAGTAAAAGAGGAATAAAAACCCAATTTGTAAATTCAAAATATATTACAGATATGTAATAAAAAAAAAGATTATTATGGTTTCACTCATGGATGACCCTCTGGAAAATTTTGTTTTATATACATTTATCTGTTCTATCTTTTAAGACTCCTTCATATACTAAGTAGCCTATATCAATACTCTTAAATATATTTTAAACAGGTTAAATTGCTCATCGTTTAGTTGGTGAAATCTCCACATTTCCTTAACAAACTTAATTTAACCAAAGGTTACACATTTTCAGGAATGATAAATCAAATCAGTCAGTTTATCTGTTTTTGTGTGAGTTATTAACATTTAAAAGTTCAGGGGAAGTTCTACATACGTATTATTTCCACTGAGCTATAGTGGTCCACCTGTATAAAACTGAACATCTAAATTCCTAGGATACGACCTAAAACATTTACCATCAAAGAAGTCACAAAGCTTAAGTTTTGGGGTACTTGAGTTTTGATGCAGTTGTGCATTGAATTTCACATATTCACAATTTTATTTTCTCCATCACAATACAATCTATAGGCTATTGCTTCAAACACAAAAACTTTTGTTATTGATTTTCTTTTTTAAAAAAAATCTGTTTCCTTGATGATAACTGAATACTGGTGGGGGCATTCTGCTTTAATTCCACTTTCACTCATAATTTACAATGGTATCAAATGACCTGTGTTCCTCTTCTACGTCTGACTCCGACACGATTGTCTGTCTCTCACATGCCGTAAAATGTGACACAAACAAGACAAAAACAAGGTTTTGACAAAGCAAGTTGCATCCTAATCAGCTGGTAGAGCCTGAACTTTATCACCTCATCAAGACCCAATGTGAGAATATATTCAAGGTTCAAGGAGACAGCTGAATGCATATTTGTTCAATAAGGACCAACACAGATCAGATCAAGTTTCAGCTGAGAAGTCTTGGGCTTTATGTGCCATTAAAGATACTTATTGATGTGGTGTTGAAAAAGAGTAAAGAAACATCTCAAGTTACAAAGTAAACACACATAAGAGAAATCATAAAACCACAACAACATGACTGCTATTAACTACAGTTTAACTCTACAAGAGGAGCTGGCAGAGGAGACTGACATCAACAATATCAATTCCTCCAGTAAGACTCATCTACATGCTACTGTAGTTGCAGAACATTAGTGTTTCTCTATTTTTGAGCTCCTGATCTGTGATGGAGCCAGATGGGACCTAAAGAAAAAACCCTGGTTGCACAGCTGTTGAGAAAGCAACCTGCAAAGGTCACACCAACATCATTAGGGCCCTCATTCACTCTCATGATTTATGAGGTAAGAATCTCATTTAGCTAGCATGGAGATATAAGCACCTGAGGTCTCTCAAGTCCAGGTGAAGGATGAGGCGAACAGGAATGTTTTGTAGTGTCGCGAACAACGACAAAACAATGTTATGGAGACCAGAGGGACAGTTATGTGCAAATGCTATTTGTGGACTTCAGATCAGCTTTTAACTGCATTTGACAATCTACACTTGTTAGAAAGTGTATCCGACCATCACTGTGCTGGATCCTGGACCTCTTATCGAACAGGCCACAGTCTGTCCAGATTGGCAATGTCACTTTCTCCACACTGACTCTGAACGCTGGGCCTCCCCCCTATACCTCCCGGCTGGGAACATCACGGCCTGGTATGGCGGGTGCTCCGTCTTCGAGCGCGAGGCACTTCAGAGCGTGGTAAAACCAGCTCAGCGCATCACCCATCCAGGACATTTACAGCCGGTGTTGCAGGAGGAAGGCCAGAAGGATCCTATCTGACCCCAGTCACCCAAATGCCAAACTGTTTATACTCCTGCCATCAGGGAGAATGTGCAAAAGCATCCGCACACAATTAACCAGAATGTTCAGAGACAAGTTTTTACCCACAAGCCACCAGGCTTCTGTACTTCAGATGTACTTTTTTTAACCCTCTTTTTTAAACTTTGTAATTTACTGTTGCTGCTTTTTAGTGTGCAGAGTTAAGGCGATACCAAACACACAAAAAAAATGTCATTACCAGTAATGATGCACGTTAATATGCGGTATGTGACAATAAAGAATCTTGAAAGAGTTCTAAAAGCAAAATCTAATGTCACTTTAAATGAAGCCCATGATCCCCATCACAAGACAATACTGCAGCTCCTGCTTGGGGAGTCTTTGTGTCTGAATGACTCACTTTCATTTTGAGATGTTAAATATGCAAAAAGATATCGTAACACTACAAACATTCAGTCATTCCACTGAGTTCAAACGACAACGTAGACCAGCGGGGTTCTGTATGAGGCAGCACTGAACTGTGCAAAGTTAAACTCCTCTCCTCTTTGCAGCTGAACTATGAGAGGAAAGTTGCATTGACCCTTTTGTGACTCCAGGGGGAGCTGTCTAAAACCTGATAACTGATAGAAATGTATAAGTGAAGGGACTCAAACTATTATGTATTAGTTCCACTGCTTCAATTTCTAATCAAATAAATGGATGAATAAATCACTGAATAAATAAATGAATGAATGAATAAAACATAAAATAAATAAATGGCTTATTGTGCAGAAATTACATTTATGTCCTGAGTTCTTAAATTATGTGGAAGAACAAATAAAATTGGATCCTGTTAGTGAGTTTAAATCAAAGTTGCCCCATCAGTTTGACAGCATGACCTGAATTTAATTACTTCTCTACTTTTATTTTAAAACTAACACTACTTCTCACCTTCTCATTTTTAATCTATGAAATAAGTTTTCCAGTGTTTTTTCAGTGAAAAACGATTAAGGTCTATAACATAAAATTTGAATTTCCCTTTTGATCTGTCTTTTCATGTGTGGTTATTGGAAAAAGGCATTAAAATGACAAGTGACTGTTACCAAAAACCACTGCAGATTCTGAGGGGGGCTTGCTGAGACTTTTTCTCACCCTTCCTTGGTGCATTCTAACAGAAATAATTATTTCAGTTAATTGTAACCGGCATCCCCCACACATCACTTATCAAGCACTGTGATATGAATCAGTATCGGAAAATGGTCTTTCACGTTTTGAATTGACTCATTTTATTTTAACAAAGACCAGCATGCTGTGGAAGAATGTAAAACATATTGCAATACAAAGATACAAGGAAAAACAGTACAAATCAACCATGAGATTTTAAGATATGTTCCAAGACAACTTTGCGGTATTCATGCAGAGCACTAGAGGGTCCCATGTGGGAGTCATCACCTTGCCCAAGGAAACAGTGCTGTGCAGATTAACCAGTGTTGTGTCTGCATGCAGCACACAACTAAGTAAAGAACCACTATTAAAGTTTTTCTTTTGGCATTTTGAAACATATTGCAAAGCCGTGTTATTTGTTCCTGTTTCTTTAGTTGCATGACAAACATAAAACACCTTAAAGGTATAGAATACCAGTTTTGCACCAACGAGGTGATTCCTAAATATCAATTAGCTAATAACTTGGTATAACTTAAGATGGCAATGTGCCTTCAAAAAATTTGAAGAAACTGCATGAGGAAAGGATCAAAAAGAAGTGTTAGGTAAAAATGTATCTTCTGCATTGAACAGCATATAAGTGATGTTCTAAAGAACTAAGAAAAGACCCCACATGGACCTGAGATACATCTGGCCCTGCAGTTTTATTGTCTGCTTATGGGTCCCAAATGAGAGGAAATGGGGAGAGAAGTCTGAGGTATGCCAAATTTCACAAGAGCTGCGGCCCGTAGCAGAAAGCAGGTTATGTAGAAACTCTGAGTGTGATAACCATGAGTTGGAGGAAACTCGGGTTTTCCATTCCAGAGAGCGAGGTAAGTCTGTTACCATGGTTACTGACTCTACTCGCAGGCAGGTTCACCATAAAGTAACCCTTAGTTTCTACCGGTTTCCCCCACCTGAAGCAGCTGTTAGACATGTGTTGTCTGTACTAACCTGATTCCAGAGATTTAGAAGCTGAATTAATACACAATTATTCATGTAGGGAGAAGACTTTTCAGAACTCAAACGGCACCGTTTTGCAGTCACTTGTATTCTCCAGCCCTACATATCTAACATGACAACTGCTGTGTGAGATGATGTTACAGCTAGATTTGTAGTTAGTGCAGCGATATTTCTTAAAAACACGAAAGATTTATATATCTATCTATCTATCTATCTATCTATCTATCTATCTATCTATCTATACAGTATGTATGTGTATATATGTGTATGTATGTGTATATAT
>JBBBVU010000015.1:23204166-23216882 GCA_037177055.1 Atherinosoma microstoma | reverse complement strand
GATAGATAGATAGATAGATAGATAGATAGATAGATAGATAGATAGATAGATAGATAGATAGATAGATAGATAATCATAATCATCCCAATTTACTTTATATTTGAGTAATTGTTTAATTCTATAAATAAACTGAATAATTTCCACCCATACTTGCTTTTTACACCTTTATCAGCTGCTCTCGCGGTATGTTGCTGTCATGTGACGATGACTGAATGTCACGTGGTTTTGTTTTGAATCCCAGGTTTAGCTACTCTGCTGGCTCTGCAGTTGAAATGGCAAGAAACGAAGAAAAGCAACTGGGGAAACTGAACAGACTGTGGCTTCAGAAGGAGAGAGAGGGTATGCAGCTTGAATGGTTTAACATGTATAAACATGTTTTAAATTTAAATTCTGCCAATAAAAACCCTAACTTGTGGGGAGCTAGCTTTAGCGGTTAGCTACTGACGTGCTATTTGTTACTCGTAGCTTATGAATACATTTATCTAGCTAATAGGAAGTAACAATCTTGACAACAACACACTTTAGTGGTCATTAACGCAGTTATTTATATGCTTTATCTCTTTAGAGGGGCGACTCAAAGACGTTAACGACCGTCGACCCAAACTGGTAACATTAGAAGAAGCTTCCATCATTATGTCTACATATCCCTTCACTTAATTTATCCAGCTTGTGTCTGTCAAACATTTTCTTTCACAGTCTACTCTTAATTCAGCTTCCTCTGTGAAAAAGTGGATCCCCAGCATCAAGAAGGAAATAGAGTATTACCTACAGGTAAAGGACTTGTTAATAAGAACTATATTACTGGTTGAGAAAGCTGTGTTGAGCTAAAAGTCAGACTTCAGGATCACGATAGTGGCTCACCCAGACTGGCTAGATCACTGTGTGGTCACTATGGATGATCTGTTAACCTGCTCTGTAGAAGTTCTTGTACAGAGTTTCGGTTTAAATCCCTGATTGTTGCCCAGATGTTACAGAGAATGTGAAGCTGATGTTATTCGTCAGTCTGTTTAGATCCCATAATTTATTCTCATTTGTCCTGATGCTATCTTTTTAATGTACAGATCCTGAATTTTAACTTCAGGGCAGAGTTTTCCTGTGCTCAAATTTTAGAATCAGCCTCCAAAATCTCATCTTCTATTAGGTTAAAGTTGTAACATCTTAATCTGTCATGAAAGAAACAACATGCAGATATTAACTTGAACATTTTCCTCACTAATAATTTGATGGCAGTGCTCATCTCAGTCTGAACTGCAGCAATCGCTGTTTGTTCTGTGGTGATCTTAATGTTCACACCTCTACATCCACACCACCTGCTCTTCTTCTGAATGTGTCAGGTGATCTGTGGATTTTGTGCAGAAGAAATGCCAATTTATACATAAAATGACCACTTTACATGAGTGTGCACAGAGCCTGAAGAGGAAAATGTGTATTTTTAAATAAACAGCATTCCTGAGTGGAGGTTTAGGTTTTAGTAAGGCCAGCTGACAGAAAAGGCCTGGCTGTGTTGAACTTGCTTGAACCTTCTGGTCTATTTGTTAGTGTGCACTAATGAGTCCATTTTTATATTGTTTTGTCCAAGCAATCCCAGCTCTCTCATTACCCCGAGAGGAAGATAGCCGAGTTCCAACTGCACATCGGGGCTTTGGAAAAAGAGTACAAAAGATTCATTACCAAACTACGAGTTCTGGACCCCTCATGTAAACACCACCCATGGACTCCCAGAGCTTACTGCAAAAGGAGAGCAGACACACTAGACTCTTCAAGCACAGGTCAGTGGATAAGTTAAGGCTAATCTGCATACAGTGAAAGTGTGTTTTTTATTTTTATTTTACAATGGTCCGTAGATATGTGTCTGATTAAATGACTTGATTGTCCTGTAATCTATAGTAAGTCTTGGTGGGTGAAGGTTGTGTGACAGAATTGAAGTCATATGGCTATAAATTCAACACTTAAATAAGCAATAACTAAAATGAAGTGATGATTTAACTCAAATATTTAATCCTGCACAGCTGTGATATTTCTCCCTGATTTTATTTAATTTACTGACATTTGTATTTAACTATCATTTCTAAATTTGACGATAATCTTTCTTTGTAGCTGTTTATGTCTAAGAAATACTTTTAAATGATACTTTGAAAGCTTCCGCTATTTCTTGCCAAATGCGAACAGAAGTTGCCTTACAAGAACTTTCCGGGTGAAAAAACTCAGCAATTTAAACTTTCCTTTTATCCCACTGGAAATGTGACATGCTTCCTGCAAAGGATAACCACTTAGGAAACGTTTTTCTCTTTGGCATATTATCTGTAACTTTATTATTGCTTTTTCTTACATGTGTTAACTATCCTGTATCTACACCCACTCTCGTTCACAGTTAAAACTCCTCGACTGTGTGAGCCAGGTGATGGTCTTAGTCAGTGTAATGGAAGTGAGATCGACATGGCCTCAGCCACAGAGGGACCTCACAGTTTTTCAGAAACCAGATTTCAAACCCTTGGTCCCACTAACCCAGTCTCAGAAACCTTAGAGGGATTCTGTTCAGCCCAGGACCAGCCCCTCACTTTTGACCGAACACGACTGATGGTAGCTTCTGCTGCATTCAGAGGACCATCCGTTCATTGGAATTCGTCTCAAACACAGAACCTTGCCCAGATGTTGCAATCTAGCCTGCCAAATCTTAATAATACTCCATCAAGACAAAGGTCTACATTGCAAAGAGACAGAGAGGACGGCGATGGAGCAGCAAAGAGTTCTGTTACTGGACAGAAAGGTAGCATCCAGCACCGCGAAGCGGCCGAGAGAATACCTGGAGAACCATCCGACAGTGAGACAACAGAGGAGAGAAATAGTCATACCCTTGGACTAGACTGCTACGGCTCTTCTGATGAGGACAGCGACACTTAGTATTTCTACAATATGTAAAGGAACCTACACTTTTCTACATTATTTAAGATTAAAATAGATGATTTGATGGAATCCCTCTTGACGTGTTCAATTTAAGGAACTTCATCCACAGAGAGCAACACTGCATATTAAAGATGAATACAAAAGTTGAATAGAAAAACACACACTTTTACAAGCAGACAATACCACATCAGACATTCAGAAATCTATTAGATAAAATACAAAGCTTCTTGTGGCTTTGTTGAGGATAGGAGACTGTAGTGGCTGTGCAGTATGAGTGGTGACTGAGGCTATTTTAGTTTGGCGCTTCTGTTGTAGATGCTATGAAGTGGTTCCTTTGCCAATCCACTTATTTTACCACTCATTGTTATGATTTTTTTAACGTATAGCAATGGATTTTAGATAGTGGCCCAAACCACACTGGTGTATTGAAGGTTCATTCAACATATTCATCTTAATAACATTATTTTCTTGATAAAAGTTACATTCATGAAAATTTCATTGCGAAAAATACCCCAAATCCTCAAAGAAAAACCATGTTCCAGCCTTGCAAGTTTTTACCATGTCATGCTTCTGTAAGGTATGAAACATTCCTTTAGATATGAGACTGAAGTATAAAACATGTATAGCTTAGTTAGCTATATATTACAGATTAGCAGATGTCACTGTTAAACATTTATTCTGAGAAAAATATCCTTTTTTTATTTCTTATTAAAGCTAAACCAACAAAACCTGCTGTCTAAGGAAAATAGTGTTTCCAACAAAAACCGTGAGTAATGGCATTCATTTCTGCTACACAACTTCGTCAGTTTTATAATCAGTCATTGTAACCACAACTACCTCCATTGTGCAATAGAAGAAGAGAAGACGATGAGAAATGAAAAATTATTGAGAAAGGTAGTTGCTGATTCAGTAAATTAGTTTATTTCCCTTGCCTGGTTGTATTAACTGGAGCAACACCAGTTAACGCGGCCTGGTTAGACCCCAAAACCCCAACACTCCCACCTCACCCACTCTGCTGCTGCTGCTGCGCTGCTGCTGTGAGGACTGGTTTCAGCATGATGCTTCTGGGAAACAGAACATCATCTTGTAGAGCGCAGCCAGCCTGTGAAGTTTCTGGTTAAGCTTGACGTAATTAACCTTTTAGTAAGCTTTGTATGCAAGCTGCAAGGTGGGTTTCCCTTTGTGTCTGCATGACAGCCTGGAGAAATGAAACAGAACTTTTGCAACAGTGGACAGGAAATAGACCTGGTGGAGTCACCAAGGTGTTCACACACATACATGCACAAATATACCAGAGTGGCTTAAAGCTATTTGTTTTAGTATTGAATTTAAGTATGTGTGTGTCTTTACACCTTGATGCAGCCCCCTCCACCAGAGGACCCACAAATATTTGCTTTTTATCTTCTTAATATGCCTAAAAGATTAAAGCTGATACAGAAGGAAAGTGTTGCACCAATAACTAAAGCAGCAGCTTTATTGCGCTGAATCCAAATATACAAATCCAGCGTCTGAAAGACCACAACAGTATAAACTGGAGTGTGTGCATTCAGGTTTTCTGACAGCTTCCCTCTGGGGTATTAGATGGGGGTAATTCTCACTTCTGTAACGCATTGCCGCATGTGTTGCTTCTAACTTTTCACAAGCAGCCAGAATGCAGGTCGTGCACAGGCTTTTGTCCTTTTCATGTGGCAGCAGCAGCATCCCACCAAGAATACACCGTGTGCTACTGAAACTGCTGTATCACTGTTTACTAACATGCTGGTCCTCGTCCAGACCGACACATCATAATACATTTGATTGTATTTAATAGATTTAACTGTGACGCCATGCTATGGTTCAGTTTTGTTGTTTTTACAGAGAAGCCAGAATAAAGTAAAAAATTAAATGAAAAATACTTTATTAATCCCCTGAGGGAAATGATAAAGAATGTTACCTGTGTAATAAAAATCATATAAATGTATGTTACCTGAGTACAGGACTAGTTGCAGTGGTTTAAAAAAAAGTAAGGCAGGCTAGGCAGGTGATGTGTGTTCATGGTTGCTTAAACTTTCCTTTCTTAGAATTTGTAAAGGGGTCTTTTTGAGGATGACTTAGTAAGCGAGGAACAGGTCAGCTTTAACCACAAACTTCCTTTTACCTTCAGACTCGGCTACACTTCATATGCACACAGCACAACACACAGTTAAACCAGCATGCACAAATAAGAAAACAAAATTCATGAGCTATAAAACTTAAAGTGCAGCAAAGCCACCAGTGGTACAGTCCTAGATGGAAGGCTTGACAGTTTTTTTGATGTGTATAAGTTTAGTTAAAGTAACATACACTCGTCATGACAGGCGTGGGAGGGAATTGTGGGTGCTGAAAGCCTTAACAGCTGAAGGCCGATTCTGTTAAGTAAGCACCTCCTCTATGTAGAGCACACAGATGCACACACAGGTTGTCTAACAGAAGGACTTAAACCATGAGCTGTGACCAGAGCTACCCGTTTCCACAGGTGTTTCTCGTGGATGGAGGTGGAGATCCACGCCAACCAACGCAGCCTCCAAACCTGATACCCTGCTGGTCCTTCCCACCTGCCCAGGAGAGGATGAGGAGCCGTGGAAAGAGCCGGGGCTGCATGGGTATCAGCCCCAGTCTGGCCATGATTGTGCTGATGCTGTTCCTGCTTGTGTTTGCAGCCCTGGGGTTTGAAGCCTACCAGATTTTGGACATGCAGAAAAAAATTAAAGCTATAGAAAAGGTAAGGACCATCATGGGAAATGCAAAAGAAGGAGCAATTCAGGGAGCATCTTCTGAGTCAATAAGCTAATCACGACTGCAGTTTGAGACTGAAGAAACTTTTTATCAGATGCAAGTTTAGAAAAGACTCCTCACAAATCAGTAATCACTGAGTAAGGTTTAACCAGGACATGGTGTTAATCATATTCCTTTGTGTGCAGTCATATTTATTAAATGGGAGCAAAGCAGCAAAAATTAAAAAGGTGTGACTTCTGTCACTTTTGCATAGAGAGGGGGGTGAGAAGGAGGCGTAAGGTGGGAGAATGGAAACGGGGCTGGAAAGTTTGGGCACCTCTGCAATGTTTAATAATTAATTTGCAACATTTGGTCTGGTTATCATGTGAGCAGTGGCTTTGCCACAGCTATGCTCTGACATTTAAAAGAAAAACCAAAGCCTTCATCGTTCATTCTGTGGTCACCGGTCCATTCTGACAGGATATCCTCTATATAACTTGTGCACTGAGAGCTTTTTAAGTCACTGAGGCTCAAGCTGCTCTGTGATGTGGTATTGAAAATGTATCTCTTTCATTTCACTGAAGGCTGAACCTGAACCTGTGACAGAATACAGTGCACCTCTGAAACAAATTGGTAGGTGTCCACAAATAAACATCATTCCCTGTTCATGAAGCATTTATAAAAACCAAAATAAAACAAAAGAAGAGCTGATGTGACTAATCTGACAACAATTTCAGGTTCCCTTGAACTAAATCCAAAGGAAGAAGACATGAGCAGCAGACCTGCAGCACATGTAATTGGTAAGATTTCTGTAAATTTGAGCTCTACTCTGTGATTTTTCTTATGGCCACATTTAGTGACATCATTTCTCTCCTCTGGCAGGGCGCATTGAAACGTCAGATTTCCGAAAGACTCTGCGATGGCATTCAAAGACAGGTCAGGCCTTCACCTCTGGAGGGGTGGCTTACCGGACTGAAGATGGCGGTCTGCAGGTCAACGAGACCGGACTGTACCACATTTACTCCCGAGTGGAGCTGATCTTTAAGGACTGCTCCACCACTTCCTCCTTTGATCACATTGTGTTTGTGAGGCGAGCAGGAAACTCACCCCTGACCCTGATGGAGACCCACAGGGCAGGGTTCTGCCCTCCGCGGCCCACCCACTCCTGGACCACAGAGAGTTACCTCGGCTCTGCCCTGCAGCTGAAGAAAAACGACAGAGTTTTTGTGAATGTATCGCACCCCATTTATCTGAGTCACTTGCACCACGCTAACTTCTTTGGCCTCTATAAGATCTGAAGAGCTTGTGTCAGAGTGTAGTAATTTTACTCCAAATGCAGAATGTCTCAAACAGAAGTGAAAATTACTCATCACTTTACCCATATGATGCATCATTTCCCGAATGCATATTATAACTGCATTGAATACCTTTTAACATCAGGTTTTATGATGTAAAACCCCAGAGAAAATAGTCCATATTTTCCTGATTGGCAGCTGAAAGATTGAGAACTAAAAAGCGCTTACAGAGGCAGCAAAATTCAATTTTGCACATATGCAGAAGACAAATATTGTGCCTTTTATAAGAGTGAGTTAACACTAAGGTGCTCATTTAGTTTGTAGCCATTTGAAATATTTATTATGGTGTGGAACTGACATCATGTCTAGATGTGTGCTTATATGAAAATAGAAACTGTTAAGGTTGTTTTTAAAGCAAATAAAAAAGATAATTTATGCAGATTTTCATGTGTTGAGAGAAAAATAAATGTTCATTTCAACATGAAATTTGAATGTGTTTCGTGTTTGGTTAGTCTGTGTCATAAGGGACACCCACATAATGACCACTGGAAAGTATTCACATTGACACTGAGTCAAATTTGCTCCTGATTGCAACCTTCATTTTCATATATTCCACTGATCTGCAGAGGCATCTTTGTACTTTTAAGACTGAAATTCAAACTTTATATTCTCAGATTTCTTTCTGATAACGTGTAATTCAGCAACCTGCAAAGCAAGCAAGCAAGCCCTTTTTTTTCAGTCTATCTTTTTTTTTTTTTTCCAGTTTAACACCCTCATTTCAACGTGTGTTTTCAGCACACCACAACGCCATGTGAGTGGAGTGAAACGATGCACAGTCTGGGCACATATACACAGATACACAACCACGGGATGAAACAGTGGCAGTTTTGACGTGTATTTCCTTCCTGTGAGAACATCTCGGGGGGTCTTGCAAGTCTGCAGGTTGATTTTTGTAAGGGTTGCTCTTCTTTTTATCCACGTGATAAAAACCTTGTTACTTCATAATAAGCTGGTTTATGTGTCAACTCAGGGATATGGAGGCTTGGTCAGGCAGCTAACTGAGTCTTTAAAACATAAAAACTTTATATACAAGTTGTTTTAGATTCAATCACAAATTCCCAACTCTGGCCAGTAAAAATAAATGAATGAATAAAAATCTGGTCCACCCTGACTCCTTCACCTGCTCTCATGGACTACAGATACTAAAGTTAATCTCATGAAGGATGTGTGAAGTTGAATGATTCATTTTTTCTACAGTCAGTGCAAAAAAAGCAGCCTTCAACAACTTAGAGCTATTTCATTCGGCGCATCTGTTTTGTTTTTCTTGAGGCCTCTTTCCAAACTGCTGATATAACAAGTTGTGAAGATTTTTTTTTCCCGAAACCCCACATCTGAAGGTGTTCAGGTTTTTACTCAGCAACATAATTAAGACAACTCAGCCTGGACCTCAGCACCCAGGCTGCTATTAACATGCATCTTGTTATGATATTCACTTTATACTCATTGTAAAACTGTCTGCTGAAAGTGATACCGGCACCAAACTTCTGCTCAGAAAATTAAACTGCAGCTTTGGGGGAGCTGTAAAAAAAGGCTTATCTTGTGACTTTGTCATACTCGTTATCTTGATTTATACACAAGTTGTTAATTTCTGGTTACTTTTTTGCTCTTTTCCTTTATTTCCTTCTGATTTTTTGAGAGGCTGCAAAGGAGGCTGGTAGCGACATGTGAGGAAGAACACCTTTGAATAATGGCTGAGACATCAGGAGCATTTCATTTTAAATTCATTTGGTTTTGTTTTTCTTGGTGAGATTTATCGATGTCATTATTATTACAGCAACAGGAAATGGTTTCTCAGCGATTGAAGCCGCATAGAAACATAAGACTTATAGACGAAGCCAAACATTGTGTGAGCTGATACCATAAAACCTTAACACAAAATATGTTGAGACTTTCTATTCACCAAATGGAAAGAAAAAAATTTTGCATTGCAGATCAGTTTTGTTCAAAAGTCTGCCACAGAATTTTGAAAGTTAATGAGGAAAGTTGTCTCATCTGTTACTGTGACTGTTGTCCTAACCATGTTGGCTATGAATCCCTTTCTTGTATGAATGAGCTTGAAAGAGAAGTTTTGTGTGCTAAGCTGATATAACAAAATAAAGAAGGAATTAATATAAAGATCTAACTTTTGAAGAGCAACATGAGTCTCTAACTTGGACAGCAGGCTCATTTTAACTGAAAATTAAAATGTGGATTCACAAAATATCTTGAAGTTTGTGAATTCTTCTGAATTAATTTTACTTGTGCACGAAAATGATGTAAAACATCATTAGACTTTATCACAAGTCTTGAAAGTTGATGAGAGGAAGAAATGGGACAAAACATTTTAAACTAGATCTTTTATTTATTGAGGGAAATGATCCAATATCACTGTTAAATCCCGTGTAGGGCTGGGTGAGAGCATATTATGAAAATGACTCATCATTCTCAAGTCTCAACAACCACAAAGGTATAATGGTTAAAAAGTTTATTGACACAAAGACATTAAATCACAGGGAGCTGGAAGGAATTAAGTTACTTCAGGGTGGCTTCTAGACCAAAATAGCAAAACAAAACTAGCTGAACAAAAGAGAAGGTAACATTTGTTAAAACATAAGTCAAAGAAAGTACAATGGCTTCCTTTCCTATTTGAACAAAAACAGAAGAAAAACTGAATGAAAAGAAAACGCCAGCCCACCCTTACAAACTCCTTGAACACCATATATGGGGACTACTGAAACTGCTGAGGCGTACACAAGGTTTTGCTGGTTGGGTGAAGAGGGAGATGAACGAGCGGGGCCTGTGCTCTCAGTCCAAGTCTAGTCAATATAAAGAAGTTATCCACTGCCAGCAGATCCCTGAAGAGCTGCTGGAGGGCGCAGCAGTCCTGGCCGGACACCTGTATAATTTGTATAATTAACAAGCCACAGCACAGCAGTCAGCACAATCACCTTTAAGATTAACATTTCATTTAATGATATTAGACCCAGCCTGGAGAAGGAAGCAGTTAAAAGCTGAGCATCATAGCAAATATTTCTGGAAGAGTCGTTAAAACCACGGCTATTCATAAAGAAATGTCACTTTCATTCTGGAGTTTGCTAAAGATCAGCTGTTGCCAGAAAAATGATTTGTGGTCAGACGAGACTAAATACATTTTATTGGTTTGGATAATAATACTAACCCTGAAGAAAGAGAAAAATGGCCTTGGACTAGCACTGCAAGGCCATGGAGAGAACAAGAAGCCCATTTTGCTATAAGGTTTGCATGATTTTCTAACTAATGAAGTTGAGAGGTTAACTGACTTACACCCTCACGGGGCAGGCCTATATGTCTATGACAACAGATCATGGAGCAATATTTTCTGTGTCAACATCACATGCACAAAGTGAGAACCATTATTTTTTTCATGTCATTTGGTATGGCTCCCCCTGACTGTCCCACACCTGCTCACCTTTTTCCTTAACATTAATTTCAGCATGATTAATGTTCTAGCTGGATGGAAATCTAAATGGTGGGCTTTTAGCATCATAGTTTATATTGAAATGGTCCATGGATCATCACGGAGCATCCCTCCTAAGAAGTCTTGAACTTGGATCAAAATTTCACGTCGTCTTCAGCGCCATCTGTTGGATATTTCATAAACTGCAGTTAATCTGATAGAAGAAGCTCCAAATCAAAGAAGGTCATTAGAAAACTTTTGTTTTTTCCAAATGACACCAAAACTATATTTATGAGTAGTCATTAATGTTTCAGAAGTAATTTATTAATCATACTGTTAAGTAAATGCAACGCAAGCTTTAGTCCTTGCAGTTATCAGATGATGTAGGACTCAGTCAAATAAATAAATAGATAAATAAATACCAGACATCATTTTCACAGTCATGGCACAACTTTGTGTTAAACTGCTGTTTTAAGTTTTGGTGAAACAAATAAACGAAGCTTTGCAAAAGAAAAAGGTTTTGCTTATTTGAACTGATATCTTCTAAAACTGTGGTAAAACAAAAATATGGAAGCAAGAGCAGCCATGCCTGCAATTGTTAATATCTTATGCTATGCTCTCGAGAACAAAAGATCATAAACCTTATTTTAAAATGGTAAATCCACCCTGTTAAATTCTCATAATCTCAAGAAATCAGCTGATTGTTTTCTCAAGATAACCAAGTTATCACAAATTAGTTTTGGTTTCTCAAAATCATGATGAAGGTGAGCTTTAAAATGAGTTGTTAGCTACTAATTTACCTGGTAACTGTTGCAGTTGGTCAGAATACATTAAGGCAAGTTAAGAATGCGCTTATGTTCACCTTCTGGAAATGGCCCAACACTAACAAAGTAAGCTCTCTTTGTTTTATCATGGTTTTTAAAGATAATTTAACCATTATTTTGAGACACATGCTTTGTTTTCTTGAGATAACTGAATAATTTATGTAGTTATCTCAAGAAAGGGATCCTTATTATTCGGAGGTAATGAGACAGTTAACTGTAATCTCAAGATAATGATGTTGAAGAAATGATCATGCTTGGCCACTCTGCGTCTGTATAAAGAGGTCTTTCTTTCAATGATTAACAGGGCAGGAACGCCATTGCCAGGAAACGAACAGAATGACGCATGCATGCCTGCACTTCCTGATTAACAATTAAGTTAGTTGCTGACCACTCATTTTCTAAAATAATTTCAATATTATAGAGGAAAGTATGTGTTATTCTGTTCATTTCCTGGCAATGGCTTTCTTTAATTATATCATACAAAAGACATCTGTTATCTCGAGGGGGAAAATTATCCTTCTTTATTTTTCGACAAGAGAAATGACTGTGGAGAACTTTCAAGCTTGGCCTCTCGCCTTTTATACTTATAGATTGCAGGTGTAGTTACCATCAATCCACAATCACCTAAGTTAGTTTTAGAGAAGCAGGGGAGCAGGATTATGTGGAATGAATACTAACCATTAAACCTGGTGGAAGGAAATATTCCGCATAAATATTCTGTACTATGAAAAAAACATGAAAATATTACACCAGGAACATTGACACGGTGGAGGACTACAAGTACCTGGGTGTGAACATCGACAGCAGACTGGAATACCAACAGCCTGGCTGTACACAAGACAGCTCAGATCCTTCAACGTGTGCAGCAGGATGTTAGAGATGTTCTACCAGTCTGTTGTCACCAGTGTCTTGTTCTTTGCTGTGGTCTGCTGGGGGAGCAGCATCGGAGCCAGAGACAAGACCAGATTTAATAAACTGATCAGGTAAGCTGGCTCTGTGATTGGCTGCAGGCAGGACACTTTTGAGGCCGTGGTGGAGAGGAGGACTGCAGACAAACTGCTATCATGGATAATCCTGACCATCCTCTCCACCACACATTGGGCAGATAGTGGGCAGTGCAGCTCCTTCTCCAGGAGACTCATCCAGCACCGTTATCATAAAGAGCTGAAATCCTTCCTGCCTCAGGCCGTTGCTCTTTATAACAGTTCTTCTCAGCAACACAGAGACTCTGGACTCACCACTGGTTAACCGGTTCTAAAAATGTGCCTTTTTTCCTACACCACCAAACTTCTGTGTTTTTAGATCTGGAATTTTGATAATGTCTCACTTTTCATAAATCTATCTGGATATCTGGATATATATCCATATGTAAATTGTATATTGTAAATAACATATTGTAAGTGTAAATAGTTATTTGATCTATTTTTTATTTTATCTTTTATTTTTTTGTCTATTATTTATGTTTATGTGTATATTTTGTATATA
>JBBBVU010000015.1:23171530-23187679 GCA_037177055.1 Atherinosoma microstoma | reverse complement strand
GGGGTATTAAAGGAAGTATTAGGCTATGAGTTACCTAGAACAGGTCTGGTGTTATATCTGGGGAACCTGACAGAAGAAAATATTCAGGGTAGGGACAAATATCTAGTAAAGGCACTACTAGCAGCGAGCAGGAAAACCATTACTAGAGACTGGTACAAAGCTGACCCACCTACAAAGGAGCAATGGCTGAAAACAGTGGAGGAAATATTTGCCATGGAAAGATTCACACACATACTGAAGGTAAAGGAGGGGAAATTTTATTCAAAGTGGGGGAAATGGGTAGAATATAAAAGAAAGGGGGGTGACACCATAGATTAAGTGGTTAAGAAATTCAATTTGATACCAGGGTGACGCTGCACACATTTGTAATTGATGGCACTCCCATGTCACTGTTGATTTATTTTACTGTTTGTTTGTTTGTTTTTTGCTGTTGTGACTGATTGTACACATACTTATGGAAAACTTTTCAATAAAATTTAAGTGTCAAAAAAAAAAAAATTTGCCAAATTTGTTGCACTTGTCCGTCGACAGGAGCCTCTGGGCTGATCTGTTTAGGAGGATTTGTAAGTTTGTCAATCATAGCAAACAGAGTTTGAGAATTGTTGACATTGTTGTTAATCTGTTCAGATAAATGCAGCTCTCTGGCCTTGCACAGCTTGTTGTTATAGTTACGCAGGCTTTGTTTGTATAGCTCATAGTGAATCTGAAGTTTTGTTTTTCTCTTCTTCCGCTCAGTTTTCCTGCATTCTTTCTTAAGGTTCCTGACCATACTGGTGTTTCGCCATGGTGTTTACTGTTTCCTCAAGGTGCTTTTGATTCTCATCCGTGCAACAGCATCCATTACATTCAAGATTTTTGAATTGAAATGATCCAAGATTTCATCAACTGACTCTGATCTTGTTGTTGGTAACATAGTGATTGGCCTCGGTAAACTGAACACTTGTTCTGTCATTGATGTATCTAGAGAGCTTCACTGGGATTGTGATCGTGAATATCCTTTTGAGTCTGACATTAATTTGCAGAAGCGGCTGTTAGTCATGCTGCGTTCACACTGCAGACAGAGGTGACTTATTTTTTACTTTTTTGTCCATATGTGACTCATATCTGTATAGCACCCATCTGGATTTTTATTTTTATTTTTTTCAAATCGGACCCTGGCTACTTTTATATCAAATACATATCTGATGCTTTTCAAAGGGACCACAGTCTGAACAGTCATGTTGCATTTTATTTGACTTTTACATCATTGAAGTGAAGCAAACATCACAAACCAGTGTTGGAGGAGGCAGAATATGTAAAAACAAGGTGTTGTGTGTGACTTCACATCTGCAGATGTGTCATTTCAGACCTGTAAGTGTTCACGGTCTGATGGCCGAATAATGTGAACAACCTATGAATGAAGTAACAAATTCAGCAGAGCAAGCCAATGCAATCATAGGTGTGTTTTTGTTTTCTGCTATGAAATTTGTCTTTTGGTTTTAGTTTTTTTCTGTGACTTCCTGTTTTTATTTCATTTCAGTTAGTTTAACACCTGGTTTCTGTTTGCTGATTACAACACTTTATTTAGTTTTCAACTCTTTCTGTATAAATACTCTGTGGTTTCTTTGGTTCAATGGCAAATCCTTGTCATTCTGCATGTTTCCTGTACAGGATATTATGTGGGTTTTTTTTTGCAAGCTTCAGTCAGTCAGTCAGTCAGTCAGTCTGTCTATAATCCATTTTTTTGGTTTAGTTATTTTGGCTTGTTTCACGTTCTCGTTTATCGAGCTGTTTCACTTTTAGTTTAATTGAATTATCTTAATTTTCTGAATCCGCCTGCTTCCAGCTTGCATTTGGGTCCTCCCTCCTTGTCACTTCTTCAGACTATGATAGCAGTAGTGAGCTACAGTGGGTTTAAGAAACATTTGTGAAGGTACTACTCTATATTTCTGTTCATTATTCATTTGGATTCAGCATTACACCAAAATTCAATATACAGGTGTATAAATGCACATAATAGTAAATAAAGAACTAATAACAGGTGTGGCACAATCAGCAACTAAAGACAAGCTAAAGCAAAAGATGCAGAGTTAATATTAACCTAACAGAATAACTTAATCATAATCGGGGGGTTTTATATCACAACCATTTGGGGATTTCTAGAAACAATTAAGTTAATTTCCATATCATTTCTTTTGACATATGACATAAGCGCCTCCACACTCCTTTGGTGTTGTAGTAATGTTCCCAGTGTTTTCAGTCTTTATTAATGCTGTTTTATAGATGAAGAATTCATTGAGGCATATTTTAACCAGGGAGTTTCAGAGAGTAGTCGTTCCAGACATTTAATGACAACTATTATTGAACTCATACAGGGGTACTTCACAATCTGCTCAGCCATCACAAACTTAGGGTTAATATGTGGTTTCTGAATGGGCAATTTGTTAACGTGCCCACAGCTCAAAACGGTTGCAAAAGAAGTCAGCTGACCTGTGTGGTGTGATCTTTATATGTCACAGCGGAAAGAGAGACCATGACACTGGTAGACAGACTGTGTCCCAGCTTCACCTCCCCCAGCAGATCAAAAGTAGAGAAAATAGTTGATGTGGAGGGATGTCAGTAGGCGTCAGCTTGAACTACACGCGCATATACAGAGACACAGCGGGGGGGGATGTGTTAAGCCAATCAGATGGGCAATCTATTGGACTGTGGTATGGATGGAAAAATAATGGTTTAATGACGTACAGCAGCACACCACAGAGTTTCCCAAATGCATAAGAAAGAGAGAAAAAAAAAACTCCTACCTGCACATATTCTTGTCCTGGATTAAGCTTTCATTCAACCTCATTTCAAGAGGTTGCTGTTTATATAATTCAAATTTCATATGAAGTGTAATCAGATGACTGAACCTGTTAGCCCATGTAATCTTTAATGTACATAAATCTATTAAGGCTGTCACGTTTAAATTGATTTTAAGTGCAGCAAAATCAGGGTTTATTTAATTACATATGCAAGTTTTCTCAAGAACTTTCAGGTTCTCTCAGTGAATGATCAAGACCTACTCTTAAGATCTTAAGTGCCATCTGCAGGATTCCAAAAACTCATAATAGGAGTGGAAGAATCTTACAAGTTATACATTTTCCCAGGTAAATTTCACATTTACCAAAAGTAGTTCATTAGCAGTCTCATTCAAAGCATTTGGCTAAATCTACTCTGAATGTAATCATTTTTGACATTTGAGACCAGACATCAAACAGATCCTAATCACGTCTCAGGGTGACTTTTTTCATTTCTTTTCAGCTTTAGAAGTTTTGATTCTCAGGAAAAAGGAAGTTTTGATACCTCTATACAGAACATCACTGTCGGAAATAAACAAGTTGTACTGACAAAAGCAAACTGTTTGACCTTTACACAACTGACTCCGAGGTTTTGTTCCGCCATCCCTGTATCTAAGTAGAGCCAAGTTAAGTTTGGATCCCACAGTCCACAGGATATGCACAACATCCGTTCTGAAATATTAAAAAAGATCTTCTTTGGTTGCAGCTTATTTTAGATGGACTTCCATATTTTTATTTTTTTATTTTTTGCCAGAACTACATCTGCATTTCCCACAAATATTGTCATTTCCTCTAATATATGTAGTAAACGTGACACTTCTGCAATGAAACCTTGAACAGCAAGAGACCTCTGTCAAATTATTATATGGCCAAATCAGTTGGGATGATGTGTAAACTGTAAATAAAAAACAGAATGAAATCATTTGCACAAAGTACAAACCTGGTCAAATTTTTTTATACAATTTTTCATTTTTAGATTTTTATAGGGGCACACTGGCCACATTCAGAAAATAATCTTTGGAAACCATAAGGTAAGGTGTCACTTATCTCATTTTTCTTTGATGTCATGTACACATTAACATATGTCTAAATTTACCACAAATGTCATCTCAAGGTGGTAAGAGTTGAAAAGGTAAGAGAGATAAATTATCTTTTAATACTGCTGCTGGTGAAAGGAAAGAAAACAAGAGTCATGAAGCCACTGTAACCTTCCGGTCATACATTCACACACTTTATTCTACTTTTAGACTCATTGATGTGAGTTTAATAATAGACTTACTGGATATTAAAATTCTGTCCTTGACTGCCACTGCACTGCAGGTTTTAGATGTTTCCTTCCTCTTACACACCTGATTCAAATGAAATCTCCTCAACAAATTGTCTTCAAGTTCACCACAAGCCTGTTAACTGTCTAATAATTTGAGTGGCTTTTATTTGCTTTGTTTGACAACATTCATCAGGTTCAGCAACACAGCATAATGGAAAAGTCCACAAGTGGGATATGAAGATAAATAGCTATGTGCTAGTATACATTACTGGGAGAAGTAGTCAAAATCTGAAAGAAGATTCACACTGTGACCCTAAAGTTCAAGGAAATTGGTTTAGATCATCAAGAATAACCCATAAAAAGCACCATGATTAAAGTTCTACTTATGTCTTAACCTTGTTAAATATCTTGTTGTACAATCAGTCTGCAATGTGGAAGTGGTGATGCAGGATTATTTCAACATTAAACCAGAGCTTCATCTTATACATGAGGATTAACTGCTGTGACACAGAAGCTGAAACTCGCCGTCCACAAACATGGAAATAAAGTGCAATGCTGAGAACACCAAATATGAGTAAACTCATGTTTCTGGAATCATATTTTGTATTTCTACATATTGTCATGGAGGTGAATCTTTATTATAGTTCATGTCAGGGGGAGTTTCACTCTGAGTAGATACATTCTCACTTTGAACAGAAAAAAGGAAGCAGTTGGAAATATTTACACATGTATCAATGTGAAGATAACCTAAGGGCCAAATGAATGTATATGAGGATCCTGGACATGTCTGAAGAACTGTCTGATTTTGAGCTTTTAAGGCATAGGCCTATTATCCGTGTTAAAAGAGCACCAGCTAGTAACTGGCTGGGTTTAAGCATTTTTATTATTCCTGAGGCATGCAAGACTGGTGGAGAACCCAACCTGATGCTGAGGAGCTAAAACTGGGGTTGACCTGAATGCACAAATCTTGCTGGGATGTCAGCACATGTCAATGCGTGACAGTGAAACGTTACCGTTCGATTAGATATTCATCAGGAAAAGATAGCACAGATTCGAGGTCTGAAAACGGAACTTCTAAATCCATGGATTCATGGTGGTACAGACTACCCATATCTAACAGAATGCTTCAGGTGGGAACTCCAACATTTGTTCTAAACCTCTCTTTCAGGAACAGAAAAGCCAGAGTTTCCCTCAACTCAGGGTTAAGCGTTTTTACATGACCTGCTTTCTGGAATACGTGCCAGGTCTCTCTCTTCCCTCTGTGTGTTGTGAGTGCGTACCCCTGCATTCCTGGCAGGAACGCCAACACAGCTGTGGTTCATCTTCTCATCACTCTAGCAGAATATCTTCACTGGTCTGATCTCTGTTCCTTAAATTTGCCAATGCCTGTTACTGCTGTCCTGTTTCACTTCCCTCCCCAATTTTCTACAGCTCTGCATGCCATCGATCCCTGAAGTCCCCCAGCATGTTCCAACTGCCACATACAAATAAATCCCCCTTTCAAGTTTAAAGCAATGTTTTGTCCCCATTTATGTCCAGGACTGAGATAATTTTTTGACATGTGGCTTTTGTGATCGTACAAAGCTCAGATTTAGAGCACCTTTCATGAAGCATGCAACGGCATGTCCAACTCTGGCTGATCTGAAACATTTTAAAGATACACTCTATAAGAATTAAGCCCCTTTCAGACATGCTCTGAAAAGCAGTAATGGTGTGGACTTTGTCTTTTATACGGTTGCGTTCATACAAACGTTCCGCTCTTTTACCTCAGAGCTGTAGCGGACATTCACCGGCTAGCTCCCATGTCCTAAGAGCGGAAATGTTGCGGCACGTCATTTTGCCTGAACGCAAAGGAAATGTTCGAGACATGTCGCAACACAAAGACGTAAGCTCATGATGCGTCCCAGGGACGCACTGCACACACTGCACCTTTAATGTCTGACATGGTTCAGCGAATGTATTTGATACACATCAGCAGACCTGCTGGTGTCCTCATTGTTGCTTATTTGAGAACTAAATGGGAGACACATACCACATGTTTATAAGAGCAGGTAACAGATCTAATCACAAGTAGTCCCTCAGTATATGTGTGGAGATTTTAACCCTTGGTGTGAGTACACTTATTCATTGCTGTCCACTTTTAATCACATCACCCATGACACTTGTTGGTCATGTTCAAATACTTGTTAGTGTCTAAAATGAGAGTTAAAAACTTAAATAAGATTTGGAAGTCAAGTCTGATTCATTACCTCATATGAATTATTTATTGGTGTGGGTATTAGGGTAAAGCAGAGCCACTCAGTTGTGGGTGGATTTGTGGGGCAGGAGAGTCAGAGGTGTTACTTCAGACATTACATCAGGATGATGACATGCTGCCTCACAGCTCCAGTCTGATCGTCTGCAATGAAAACTTTCACTTCCTGTTTGAACGATCAAAGTCACACGAACTTTGAGCGTTCAGAGTCAACAGAAGAGTTTTTTCTGCTTGTGTGGGTGTGTAACAATGCAGTGTCATGCTTAGGCATAGGTATTTTGTTTGGTAGGTTTGCACTTTCAGAGTCTAAAGTGCATTTAACATTATATAACAGAATACTTCAGATAGAAATGGTTTAATCCGCACATACATGAACACCTTAATATACAACTTTAAATGAGATTATGTTGGTAAAAAGTAAAAGATGAATGAAGTACTCTGAAACGGAGGTTTGAGATGGTAGAAAAGGCAACAGTAGTGCAAACAACCACTGTTTACAACCAAGATATACACAATACCATTTCTAAATGAGCAGCATGTTGAACCTTGAAGCAGTTGGGCTAGAGAAGACCAGATCGCGTACCACTGCTGTCAGCTAACAACAGGAAACTGAGATGCTGCCTGGTCTGATGAGTCTCCATTTCAGCTGCAACAGTCAGATGGCAGGGTCAGAGTTTGGTGTAAACAATATGAAAGCATAGGTCCATCCTGTCTTGTATCAATAACAGTTCAGGTTACAGGTGAGGTAATGGTTTGGGATATTTTATTGGCACACTTTTAAAACACCATTTAAACACCACAGCCTACCAGTATTGTTGCTGAAAATATCCATCCTTTTATTACCACAGTGTACCATCTTCTGATGACTACTTCCAGCAGGATAATACACCATGTCACAAAGCTCAAATCATCTCCAACTGGTTTATTAATGTGGTGGAACAGGAGATTCTCAGTATGAATGTGCAGCCAACAAATCTGCAGCAACTGATGCTGTTCATGTTCATATGAAGCAAGATCTTTGAGGTATTTTCCAACATCTTATTGAATCTGTCAGGAAAAAATTAACCATTAAAAGCCCAACCCAAGAAAAACTGGGGAGAAATTTCAATTAAAAACAAAGTCTTTATTTGGCATCTAACAAAATGTGGGTGAAAAATTATCCTTTTGTTTTTTTGGTATACCATTTATTACCATGTGAAATGTCAAAATTATTGTAGTGTAATCTTATACTTCCTGGTACCCATTAGGGGGCAGAAGACGAGTATCATATTGTATACTGCAGGGTTTTGAGCAAAGTTTTTACCATAAAGTGATGCAAAATGTCTATGAAACTATTTATATATGATATGTTTGGCTTTATAGGGTTAAGGCAGTTTTGAAGGCAAAACAGAGTCCAACCCAATACTAGAAAGGTGTTCTTGATAAAGTTGCAGGTAAGTGAATATCAGCACCTAAACTCATTTTTTATTTTCTATGCAGCCCATCACCGTTGCTATTGGACAAGAAGCAGAGTTCTCCCTGGACAGGGGACCAGGGAAGCACAACTGCACTTCATACTTGACAGGCTCTTTGTCACAGATAAAACAAGTTATTCAAAGATAAATAATTATAATGATAATAATAATAAAAAGATGGTTGAACAAGAAATTTAAATCTAAAGTCAAGTTGTCCAGAGAGAACACGCAACACCCCTGAAGTCCATTAAAACCCACTTTCAAACTCAAACAGAACAATATAAAATTAAACAAAGATGACATTTTTCAAAGGATTGTTGAATGTAAGAAAATCTGATTTGGAAACATTTTTTTCAACATAAAAATCCTCTACTTGTGTTATTTTCACAGCTTTGTACAATTTTTGAAAGCCCCTGAGTGTAAAACGAGAAATGAAACTGCATTTCCTTTTTCACAGGTTCTTCTTTGCAGGTAGAAATAGTCATTCAGAAAGGAAAAGATTTGATAAGAAACTTCAAACTATTGTGTGGTTTCTGTTGAAGTATTGGCAAAACAAGAAAAAAAAGGAATGGTACAGGGCAACTGCAGCTTTGTGTGAGAGTCACATCCTATTCTGTGCACTTTTATACCTTTTCTGTCCAGTGCAAATGCAACACTATCATGAAAATTCTTTTTTGAGCAAGAACATGTAGAAATTGCTGGTCATGTCACCAGTCCATCACAGAGAAAAATAAACATCACACCTGGTCAACCTATGGTAACTAGTTGACCTAACATGCTTATATTTTGAGTACCGAGAGAAAACCTCCTCAGTTAAAACATACAAACATACAGAAAGGTCCCACATGGG
This sequence comes from Atherinosoma microstoma, assembly GCA_037177055.1. Classification (NCBI taxonomy): domain Eukaryota; kingdom Metazoa; phylum Chordata; class Actinopteri; order Atheriniformes; family Atherinidae; genus Atherinosoma; species Atherinosoma microstoma. The sequence goes on along the minus strand of JBBBVU010000015.1, from coordinate 23,179,038 downwards.
AACAGTCTTATCGAAAGCAGCACTAGTAACCACACCACTGTGCAGCCCGTCTTATTTAAATAAATTTGGTTGGAATCAGTTTAGTGGCAAATAAGGTATTGAAATAACATGCGTGAAGCCAGTTGCTGTAAAAAAGTATTCATTTTGACAAATGAGAACTGTTTGAAAAAGAAGATCCCCTCTTTTAATTGGCTGAAATAACACAGTCCTAAATAAGGGAAGTATTCAAGAAATTATGAGCACAGTATAAACATTCAGTCCGCTCATACACCCGCGATTTAAATCTTAAGCAAAACCATACAAAGCTGCACAAGATGCATAATAAGTCTAATACCCAGCAGATTTTGCTCTGACATAAAATCCTCTCCTTGTGTTTATTTCACAGCTTTGTTCAATCTTAGAAAACCCCTGAGAGTAAAAATGTAAAATAGTCATTCAGAGAGGAAAAGATGGTTGGATAAGAAACTTCAAACTATTTTTTTGGGTTTGTACTGAAGTATCAGGATGATGGATGGTAAAAAAAAAAAAAAAAAGGAAAGTAACTTATGAGTTGGCATCTAATAACTTAACAGCCCCATTAGACAAATGTGTGATGCAGCTTTGACTCAGCTTAGCTTCAGGTGAGAGTCACATCCTTTCATCTTCACCTTTCCTTTCCAAAGAAAATGCAACACTACCACAAAACTGCTTCCCTTTTGAATGAAAAACCTTAGACTAACTGTATGTAGAAATTGCTGGCCAGGTCAGCTGTCCATAACAGGACCATCACAGAGACAAACAAGAGAACCCTGAAATAACCCACACATGCATGCATGGGTGCCTGATTATTATTACCTCTAATAATGTGACTTGACTGATTTTGTCATGAGTCTAAAGAGTTTATTGATATGATGAAATGATCTTGAGTACTGTATTGTATACTTATAATCTTATTTCTTGAATATGATTTTACAAAAACAGGGAGACCAAAAAAAAGTTTACACCCTCTCTTTAAATAATGGGGATGCAGTTGCTCCACTTGCACCATGAGGAGGCATGTTTGCATGTATAGAAAGAAGATACACAAAGGTCACGCCTGGGAACCTTCTTCCCAGCCAGTTGAAATAAAAATGATTGATTTCACCAATGAAAGGGTCTTGATAGAGAAGGGTTTTTGTTTGTTTAGTTTTTAGGTAAGTTAAAATTGTTTCTGTAGTCTGTATTGGCTACAGAAATCCACTCTTTTAATTTGCTGAAATGACACAATTCTAGTCCTTCAAAAAAACACCTAAAACTATTAGCACAATATAAACACACACTCCACAAACAAGTTTAAGTCTTGACTAAACTTTTTTTTAATAATTACAGTACATGTATAATAAGACATATAAAAACATAGAATTTCAAATTAAATACAAAGCTACATTACAAGATTTATTTATTTTTATTTACAACACAGGAAAAAGCCAAGTCACCCATAGAGAACACACACCATCCCTTATATGAACTAAAACCCACATGTGAACATAAAAAGAGTCATATTAAATTAAACAAATATAATTTTAAAAGTATTATTAAATTAAACAAAAGCACATTTGCAAACATTGTTAGGTTACAGGGTTATTCTTCACAGGTAAAAAAGAAAAAAATGTTTCAGAGAAAAGAAGGTTGGACAAGAAACTTCAAACTATTCTGTGGTTTGTGCTGAAGTATTGGAATGATGGATGGCAAAAAGCTAAGTAAATTATGAGTCGGCATTTAATAACTTGAGGAGCTTTTTTTTCCCCATTGCAGCCTCTTTAGTATAAACCTGTGACTGCAGCTTCAACTCAGCCTTCTCTGCTTAGCTTCCTTTCCTGTGTGCATTTTTACATCAACTCTATCCAGAGCAAATGCAACACTACAAGGAAAGTGCTTCCCTTTTGACAAAACTTCGTTGAGTATAAATTGCATAATATTTACACAAACAGGTTTAGACGTGCAGAAGTGTGCAAATTCTGATATCATCTTTCTTCAAGCGGATAAACATGGAAAGCACTGTTTGTGTATTTAGGCCTTAAGTGAATACTTATTGTCATGTTGTCGGCCATAGTAACCTTTTTAAAAAAGAAGACTTCTGTCTTGTTTAAAATATCAGTGTGGATGATTCTTTTTTGTCCTTTAAATATATTTATGAAAGTCAGCTTTTCATTTGTGGCAATTGAGAATTGCAGCCATCCATAGATTAAATATGTTGCCGCTTTCTCAGCTGTGAAGATGTCGTATCTTTCTGGCTCATCAGTTCCTACAGAAGAAAGCAAATATTTCCATTAAGCACGTTGTAAAATTTAAGTCTGATTAAGAATTTTACAAACAGTTAAAAAAAAAAAAAGTGATACCAACCTTTTGGTTTGAAAGTAATGTTCAGTAATGTTGCTGGGGGTCTCACTTGTTGAGCATCCTAGAAATAGACCAAATCTATTATAGACATGCAATACAGAATGTTGAACAAAATACTTTCATTGCTTTAAGTTATTTCTCACCTGAATGCATGCTGGACTTAACAGGAATTGATGAATGATGAAGCCTGCAAAAGTCACAGCAAGCAATCCCATCACAGCTGCCAAAGCAATCACAAACTTCTGTGATCCTTTGCCTTCACGAGTGTTTTCTAAACTCTCTGTCATCATCCTGATCCTTACTATTTTCTCCTCCTGTTCTGCTTCGTGCTTCATCATAATGCACTGTGATACCTGCTTGGAAAACAACGCTCTTAATATAGCCATGTCTTCCCACACACCAGACAGTGGGAATCCCAGACTCAGGTAAATCACGCCTCTTGTCCAATAAAACTCATGAAGGCGGAGCAAGGGATTCCCTCTCAAACCACAAAACCAGTTTTATTGGTATTTGTTCCTCTCTCACTCTCTCTCTCGCACACGCGCCTTGGCACACTCTCTCTTTTTTTTTTCTCCAATCTCCCACTGCTTTTCCACGAGTCTCTGCCATAAACTGTTTGGTATCTCTGCCTCTTGAAAGATAAAAAGAAGATAAAGTGTTTTAACTTGCTTTTAAACTAGAACCAGTATCATTTCTAATTATATGCATATCTATTTCACGCTTCATTGACGGATTTGTAAATCTTGTCACTGTACTACAGCAAAAACTATTAATTTTGTATTAACATTTAACTTTAGATGTCAGTTTTTTATTTCTGTGATCATTATTCAATCTTAACTGAGACAGTTTGTTTTTTACATTGTCGTCATACAGAGTGAATTCATTATTTTAGCAGTCCCTGTGCAGGTTGAACAGAATACTAATGATGTAGGGAAAACAAAACAAAACAAATTAAAAAGAAAAAGACAACAACCCTTAGTGTTGTGCACTTTGGAAAACATTTATTTGTTAATACTACCTGAAAAATCAGGTTTTTCCAGGCGCTGCTTCAATGATTTAACAGTTTCCCACAGACTGGAAGGACTAAATGGGTGTGTTGTTTTCATCTCTGTGTCTTTTAATAGCCTCAGCACATTATATTTGTCTAGACCAGGGGTGTCCAGTTCCGCTCTTCAAGGGCCACAATCCTGCAGGTTTTAGATGTTTTTCTGCTCTAACACACCAGATTTAGATCAAAAGTCTCTCCTCAACAGCTTGTTGTCAAGGTTTGCCCAAGCATGTTAACCTATTGATCTCATTCCGGTGTGCTGCAGCAAGAAACATCCAAAATCTGCAGGACAGTGGCCCTTGAGGACCAACTTTGGCTACTCCTGGGCCTAGACTTATACTTAAAATTAAATTGAGATCCAAGTGCTTTGCCATCACCATTATCCAGGAGAAAAATCCAATGGAAAATGGTATCATTCAGTAAAACTAACCTTATGTCATCGCATTGCTCTGAATATTGATGTTGCACACTTGAACAGAAAAGGATCTCTTAACGTGCATGAGTGTGGAAACGTTTTCTTCTTTATTTCTGGAACAGAAACACACACGTCAGCCTGTGGCTGTAAACTGCAGGCTATAGGTCTTGCTGAACGACACTTGCACATTTCTTGTCAACTCACTCATATAAACAATATTCTCTTCACTCACGCAACCAATATCTTCACAGATAGCAGTACACACATTATTTTCCGGTTGGCAACTAACCAGGTAAAGCGTACTTTTACGTCCCCTTTCTACATATAACTAACAACTTTACAGTTATGTCCTGAATGCCATATTATTAGTACTTGTGCACAGTTAACAACATCTGTAAGCTTTTAAGTATTGTGACGTTTGACATGTTTCAATAGCACTAAGTTGTGTGCATGGAAAGCAGCATTATCATTTTTGTTCTTGGGGGCTAACAAGTTTGAATTCCTCAGAATATTGTTGAATCAAGCGGAGGCGTTAAATAATTTTACACCTGAAGCCAGTGTACTGTCATCTCTGGTGTCTGTTATGATTTGTAGACTTTTCGTTTTTAACCCGTGAACGTATTGTGTGAATTCAAAATTACGCAGTGAAATTACACACAAGTAGGCTGAACCTTTTTGTCATATCACAACTCCTGGGCTGGGCATAAACATGTGCTGATTTTACTCCTTTTCTATTTTTACTACCTGTTTAAATCAAAAGCAGAGGTGAGAGAACACAAAGCCTGACTGAAACACAGATAATTGAGGAAACCTGAAGGTAGCACCTCAGATAGCCTCTCTCGGTCTCAGTCTCTGTTTTTAGTTTGACACTGACCCACTTGGCTGGAAATTCCTCTGTGAGAGAAACTGAGTGTTGCATCACGGATCCTGCCCTACCCACTCAAGAGCCAAACAGCCCTTGCGTCAGCACTTTTCTGCTTGGATAACACGCATCCAACTTGACCAAAGATAAACACACAAACGCGCACAAGTCTTTCTAAACATTTCAAAACATCACAAGCATTTTATCTTTAGTTTGTATCTTCAGCTGCATTATCTTACGGTTAAAACTATGCTTGGCAGTAGTTTCACACAGATTAAATCTTCCCATGGAAACCATTGTACACCCACTGAGCGCTGCATGTGATTTACAACATTGCCTGATAAATTTAGACCACTTTTAGCCCCATTATCACGGATCTATACAGTAGACCATATGAGGTCACTGAATTTTTTGTGTTGGAAACTGGTTTTCCACAGCAGAAAAAGATCAAATAATTAATGTTTCATTATATCTTTTTTCTTTCCTTATTGTACCACATTATTGATGGACACATTTGAGGGATGAAACTAACCTGCCAGCTTAAAGACACACTACAGAACTTTTGCAGATTTTCTCAGTGACGCACCCCTTATCAACTAATTCAGCATCCATCTTGCATCAAACCTGTACTGTGAGCTCTCTGTTTAGCCAGTAAAAGTCTTATCTTCTCTCTTGTTTTATCTCTTGCTCAGACCCTCTCTGAGGTCCTCTGACAATACAATGTCTTCTTGTGTTTCTTTGCTGAAGCAGCCACGCTGCTGGGCAGCAACAACTCCAAAAATGCACATAATAAATGTCACTGTGCCATCAAACAAGTGAGGAACGCAGAATTTTAAGGTTGGAAAGTTACGCACTGCATCTGTAAAGGGATACAGTGTAACTTTTGACCCAAATATTAGCATATTGTGAGTAATAACACATGATTTCTGGGGTCAACATACAGTGCTTGACACGTGTCGGTGCTCCAAGGGGGCTGCCCTCTTCAGAAACCAGACATTGTAACTTTGCAGGAGCAGATCCGTCTCTCATGGCATCATGTGACCTAGAGCGCTTTGCTTTACGGCTCCCCCTCTGTAAACACAGACAGCTCTGCTTTGTGCTACTTTTTCCTCCTCTTCGATCTAAAGTTTGTCACGGCTGAACGAAGTAAGAAGGTGTAAACGGTGTCTGAGGAGGCCAGAAAGAGAGATTGTTTAATTCTGCGATAGTGTTGTGTGGCCTGTGGGAAGTTACAGGTTTAGCACCCCTAGTGGCCAAAAGTTACACGGTATCCCTTTAAATTACAAAAAATATTTGCAGCAAGATGCTACTTTCTACACCTGTAAGTTGTGCACCCACACCATGTTAACCCTATAAAGCCTGACGCATCATAATCGATATATACGTCTTCTGAGACATTTTGCATCACTATGGTAAAAACTTTGCTCATAACCTTGCAGTATACAATATGATACTTGTCTTTTGTCCCCCAAAGGATACAAGGAAGCACAAGACTATATTTTAATAATTTTGACATGTCACACAGTAATAAATGGTAGATATACCAAAAGAAAGTGTTACCTTTTCCCCACATTTTGTTAAAGTGCCCAATAAAGATTTCAGATTTTTTTAAAATGTGACTTTTTTTCCCCAGTCTTTCTTGGGTTGGGGTTTAAAGAGTTAAATACAAGTAGCTACAATCATAGAAAAGCTTCAGGGAACTTGTTTACAAAAGCTACATGTTAACACAGGTACACATTTTTCTTCATTCTTCAGTTTTATTTTTTCCTGCTGTCTGTCAGATCAGCAAAATTTCCTACTTCTAAATTTCTGCAACATGCTGCTACACATTTTACATCTAGCTATGACAAACTTCCTGCTACAGCCATATTTGGGCATCTACGTATCTGTGAGAACTTTCCATTCTTGGTTACAAGACAAAAAACACCTTCTGTAGAATGCCAATGGCTTGGTTGTTTTTTTTTATCTTGGCACTAATTCAAACAGTGTTTTTGTCTAAACATGTTTTTCAGCAACCTTGAAGGAGTCCCAAGATGATAGGCACTCGTAGGCAATCTTCAAAAGGTTGGTGGGCGACATGGCAAACCACTAACACGCACTTCTAGAGAAATTTAAGAAACAAGAGTGCGTAAAGAAAGTCCACATATTCATGGTAAACATGCAAACTCCATACAGAAAAGGCACAGCTGAAATTTGAACCAGTGATGCAAAAGTACAAAAAATATCAGGTTTCACCCGGTTCACTTCCCATACATTTCATAAACAAGCGGAATTAGTCAGCTGATGATTTGTCCTCAGGGATTCAAATTCTCAAGATCTCACAAAATAGTTTTGAAAAGTACAGTTAGTAAGAATGAACAAATAAAGAAAAACTAGAAGAAAAGGATAAAACAACTTCTTTTCATAAGTTGTTTCCAATTGGAAAGTCCCTGAAAGGAAACGGGTTGTTTTGCATGTCACAAGCATTTCTAAGGATATTTGTCATTATGGCCCGAATTCTTCCGTTTGACCAGTATCTTTTAGTTTATATATGGTTCATGTCTTCACATGTAGACTATTTTTGCTATGTGAAATTTTTCTCTGTACACCTGTGCAATGAGAAATACAACCAATTTGCCAACTTTTTTAGTGAAAAAATTAAAACAATTAGACAAAATGTTAATGCCACACAGTTTAACAAGAAAAGTGATCTGTGTCTATAACATAGAAATGACCCTGGTGATATGTCACAATTTAATATGGTTGTTTGCTCATCCAGAACGCTGCTGCTAGAGTTTTAACCAGGACTAAGAGATCTGAACACATCACACCAGTTTTAAAGTCTT
>JBBBVU010000015.1:23149921-23168332 GCA_037177055.1 Atherinosoma microstoma | reverse complement strand
TTTATGTAAAGCACTTTGAATTGTCTTGAACCTGAAAATGTGCTATACAAATAAACTTGCCTTGCCTTGCCTTAATGAGTCTTTTCATTTTGAGAAAGTGTGAAGAAATTTTTTCATTGATGACCATCAAGGAAGTTAGAAAAAAAAGAGTAATGATTTACTTTGTGTTTTTGTGCGTGACAGCAAACTAAGTTTTTATGTAAAAATGTTTTAAAGTATGCACATGCAAATGGCTAAAAGGCCAATGAATAGTCTCTGCTTGCATTTTTACATTCGTATGTGTAATACTAGGACTCTTTAAGTTGTTGTATAGGAACAGAGGAGTTTTCACAATCACGATGGGGATGTCGGCTTGTTTTTCTTGGGACTTGCAGAAGTAGGGGTATCATTTCAATAGTTTCAGTATATGCAGCAACTAAATGCATGTCTGAATTAACTTAAGGTGTTTAAAATGAGTCAGACTCGCTGGCAACAATTTAAATTACCTGCAATAAAGCTAGAAATGGTTGATGCTTAAACTCTGAGAATCTTGAAGTGTGTGTGTGTGTGAGAGAAAGTCAAACAAGTTGAGATATAAAGTAACTGAGATAAAATTACAATTGCTCTTAATGCCCTTTCTTGTAGTTTGAGATATTATACTCTGATGTTTAATTGTATCAATATTCTGCTACTTTGTGGGGAGGGCATTTAAATCCTCTCATCTTTACCACTTTCAGTGTACTTTTGCAATGACCACATGTGCCTACGTGTCTGCAGCTACCCACAGATACCTGCTGAACTTTAACCAGAGTGCAGATTTATGATGATGGGTCGTAATAGTTCATGAAGGCTAAGGGTTAAGTCTTGTTGATCAAGATTGTATGTTAGTGCACTACATTAAAAAAAACTTTGAGCAGCAGAAAGGTTGGTTATTTAGTTAAATTCAGCAGCCACTTTATTAGGTCCAGGTTGAACCCCCTGTCCTAATTCTTCATAGCATAGATTAACAAGGTGTTGAAAACATTTTTCTCAGAGATTTTGCTCCATATTGACATGATAGCATCACACAGTTGCTGCACATCCATGTTGAGAATATCCTGTTCCACCACATCCCAAAGGTGAAATATTAGATGGTCAGATGGACATGGTCTGCAACAATACTCAGGTAGGCTGTGGTGTTGGACGTATTGTGTGTTCTTCACACTTTGGTAGGAATCAATGATTATTTGACTTTCTGTTGCTTTTCTATCATATCCAACCAGTCTGCCCATTCTCCTCTGACCTCTGACATCAACAAGACATTTTGATCCAGAAAACTGCTGCTCACTGGATATTTTCTCTTCTTTAGACCATTCTCTGTAAACCCTAGAGATGGTTGTGTGGGTGGAAAAACACAGTAGATCAGCAGTTTCTGAAATACTCAGATTAAGAACCATGCCATTCTGATGAACTTCAGCAAGTTGTTTTGGCCATGTCTCCATGACTTAAAGCATTGAGTTGCTGTCATGTGATGGCTGATTAGATATTTGGATTAACAAGAAACTGAACAGTTGGGCCTGATAAAGCATATATGCTAACAATATGCTATTCCACTTCTGACCCTCTTCTAATAACTACTTTGAGTATGATAATGCACATTGTCAGAGAATAAAAGGAAACTAGCAGCAGAGACGATGTGATGCATTCCTAAAAACACGGCAGAATTGCAAAGTAATTTTCTAACATTTTGTTGTCTTTGTAGAAATGAAATGAGACAAGTGAAACCTATGCTTGCCAACCCTTATGTGAAGTGTCATCTTTGTGAGTGACAGTTTTGTTTAAGTTGGGGTTTTGTTTTTTGTTTTTTGTAGAACTTCTAGAGACTTCATCTTAGAGCCTTTAGGGTCAGAGTTACAAAAATGATGTGAATATGGGTTTATTTTTGTAATAACTGTGTGTGACTTTGTATGACATAATTATTTGTATAGCCAACATCACGTGTAAACATCTTGCAGAATGGTGAATGATGTCAGATTGAGTTGCAAATTCATGATTTTTTTAAAAATTATTATTTATTGAATTCATTTTTCCAGTTGAAGCAAGTGGGATAGACATGGGAAAGGTTTTCAAGGAAATATCTGCCTACAGTTGCAACATTTGACTGCTGAGGCTGTTTTTTGTATCTCATTTACAATTTCATTCATCACCACTGTTACCTAAAATAGACTCACTTTTCAAGTTTAAACTTGCTGCAGTATCCGGTGCGGTAACATATTGAAATGTCTCCCTTCTTATGTTTCACATGGCAGTTTCTATTGGAAAATCCCTCTTTTTTTTAATTAGAAATGATCAAAGACCAAAATAGATTCCTGCCTGTTCCCACATGAACAGCTTCCAACTCTTTCCATCAGTTGAAGCATTGAAGCATTTATTTATATTCGACCCTGTGTTACAAATTATTCTCCACGTGCTGTTTTTATTCATTTCTCCAAAATAACTAAAGTGTATGATTTGTGAATAAGATTTGTTTTTTTTCATTGACAAAAATTATATTGGGTTATATAATAATCTGGATTGACCAAAACTACTAATGATGAAAACAGCCCTTTTATCTCAGTCACTCAAAATCTAGAAGTCCATATTTTTACAGATCAAGTTCCATGTCAACCTAAGAGCCCTTCTTTATTATCCCCTCAACAACTCTCTCATCTATCAAATTCGGAAGTCCACGGAGGGTTTCTGCCTACATAACATTTGAAGAGACCACAACTGCCTCTCAAAGTTGCTGTTTGGAGGTATATTGCCCTCCACCCTCATAGATTTTCAACAGGTTCTAAATAGGGTTGAGGGTGAGGGGATGATGGTGGCCATACCATGAGTTTTTCTGCCTTTGCAGACAAAGATTCATGGTATTTTTGTAGTATGAGATATATACTTTTATAACATGGTAGAAAATGGTCAGTTAGAGAGTGCACAGATTTTCCAGAAGTCAATTTGACTACCTCAGGCACCCTAAAGAGGCCAACCATCTCACTTCTGTATTGTTCCATTCCAAAACGTCACTCCTGCTGACGTCCTAGCCTTACATGGTGGCCATCCACCAACCGTCCAGAATTGCATCCACCTGGATATCCAGTATAGCTCGGCATTTAACGGGGAATAAAACTGTTTAAAAATTAGACTTCATGTATTTCTGAGCCCACTGCAAAAAATATTTTTGTAAGAATTGGTTAAAGACAGCCAAAATACAGCTTTATACCCAACTGCAGTCTCTGGAATATCTTGTATGGAAATTGTTCTTGGGATTCAAATACCTGCTTGCTGCTTATCAGTGGCTTTTTAACAGCTGCTCTCTTCATACAGTGTATTTGCCTGATGGAGATTTTCCTTCCTGTCTTTAAGTGAATAAAACAGTTTGCTCTTTGCGTCTCACTTTTTTTTTAAAAATAGTATGATGATCTTGCCTCAGCTTTCGTGAAAAATTCAATGTTATTATTCATTACCCAAATCATTGCATCATTTCATGCTTTTCACTTGTAGAAAATCCCCAGACTGCATGGGTGCTGTGACCTGCTTAAAAATATGGAAAAACCTCCTTTAGTAGCTTTCCTTTAATTAAGCTCACCTGGAAAAAATAATTGTAAAACCTGTCTGAGATTGTTATCAGTGGTCTAAACAGAGAGGAGAAACAACACAAGCTAAATCTTCCACAGAAAACCTAAAATCCAAATGTTTCATTAACTGAAATCCTACATGCAGAATAATGTGCACTTCTCCCATCCCATGTCCTTTTATCCATAAAGCCCCAGTTTTTCTCATGGTGGCCTTATAAAGCTATAAAGGTTACGAGTGCGAAACTGCAGCCTGAAGTGTACAAACTGGCTTCATTGTGTCTCTGTGTAACATGAAAGGACTCCTTCCTTGTTCACTTTCACTTTTGGTTAAACATTGCGAAATGCAATGATGATGAAACCGTTTACTATTACAGCAGACACAGACACACACACACACTCAGTGAGAATGAGGAGGAGGAGACTTTGATTGCAAAATGGAAACTTGTTTTTTATTAAAGTTTCATCACAACTACTAGGCAGAGATTACAGGAGATAGCAACACTATAATCTCTGAGGTGAATGCACATTATTATATCATAAACAGTAGCTCTTTTATGAGAAAATTCAGTGAAAACAAGAAATCTGCTTTTGCTCATTTCCATTGTATTTGTAAAACATATATGTATTGACTCATTTAAAAAAATCATTCAAACCCGCCAGCATAAGCAGCAGACTCACTGACATTGTTTAAAACATGAGATCAAACAGTTAACTTATATCATTAGTACATACAATCAAGTCAACAGTTGATCTGTTTTTCATCACATAATTCAAGAACATTTACACACAAAAGTGCAACATATTACAGAATTACAGAGGAATGTGTGCACTGTGAATGCAGATACAATCAAGAGTGTGAAAGCTCCAGTTTCATTCATCTCCTCTCTGGCCCTCACCCTGAGCTGTCTGTACGTCTGTGTGGCTGCGTCAAAACTGTCTCACGTTTTTGACTTCTAACAAACACCTGCACAAGACACACAAGATCAAGTTGAGCAACTTGCAAGCGCTTTGCAAGACACGCCTGGAACATATTCTAATACATGTTATTGTTGCAGTTGCTGGTAGTTTTGTGATGCATGAGGAGTTAAAAAATGCAGCCACACAGCACACAGAACGTTTGAGGACTCAGATTGGAGTTTCACAGGAGCGTAAATGCACCAATAACAAATACATTCATTTGGTACTACACAACAGTAATAGTGAAATAAAGTACATAAAGTTACAATATATACATATACTAAAACTAGGGAACATATGAGGAGCTTCAAACCCTTTAACAAGCAGTGGTCCGAACCAGACCAGGAGGGCTTGGCTGTTGTAGATAGCATCCAGCTCAATGCTCACTCAGCTTTGGTTATTACTTGAGATGTTCTGATGGTAAACCCCCCAAAATCCATCAAAATTATGTATTTCATTTACTTTTCAAGAAATAACATTAAACAGTATTTAGTTTCCAGCTTTTAAAAAAAAAAATCCCTTTGCTTAAATAAAAGTAAATTAAACATATTTAGATCACAGGTCCTGCAATCTGAAATCATCACTGGAGCACCAGGAAGTGATGATAAGCTTTTACTGATGTTTTATAGTGATACATATGGAAAAACATGGCTGATAAATCAATAAGGACACCAGCTGCACTTTTCATCAAAATGGTTCAAGAACAGAAGTGTTTGGAAAAAAGGCACCTGTTAGAGATAAACTAATTAAATTTGACATCCTAACTTTTTCATACTGTATGTACAAAATTAGACTGAACCACCTTCACCAAAGTGCAGTCATTTGGTCTTGCCCAAGACAGCACATGCCATTGAGTCAAACCATGAGGCACAGCGGCACCGGCTGAGGTAAGAAAACGGTTTCAGAAAAGGCAACTGATCAGAAGCCACGTCTTCAGCTTGAACCTGGCTTGATGTGTCGTCACAGCGGCAGACAAGTACAGGTGAGCGCCGTGCCTCCCTTCCTCATTCCAACCAGCACCGGTTTCCATCTTCTCTGCATTTATTGGTCTCATCAATAATCACATTTTCTCCCCTGCAAATAGCTCATACCAATAGTCAGGTTTTGGATGTAGTATTCCGAGGAGTTCACGTTGACACTGGCCTCTTCATTTGCTTTGAGATAGACTATGCTGTGGTTCCCCCTGCAGACCATTGGTGTAGCAACCAGTTGGAAGGAGCTGACGGGATCTTTCCTCCCGTTGACTTTCAGCCACAGCATGGTTGTGTTTTTCGTCGAGTTCCGGTAGCACACTTCCATAAAAAAGATGTAAGGCCCGGTGCAGTGGATCCGGATTGCTTTATTATCCTCAGTCACTTCCATCATATGGGCCTTGTAGGAGTCACCGAGCTTCATTCTTTCATTTCCAGGAAGGCCTGGAAGATGAAAAGATAAGTGTGAGATATTGTTAAGAACCTGAATTATCATATTAAACTGACAGATGTGAATCTTAAAAGCCTTTTTGGTGTGTTTTTCCAACATGAGCTGATCAAAGGACTATAAAGATATAGCAAGATATAAAAGGTTGAGGTTTTCTCACCTAGAGTGCCATCAAACTTTATGTAGACATCATCTTCCTGCAAAGAGAAGACACAAAGCGACATAAGATAGGAGAAAGTTGTTGATCTTTGAGTTCACTGCATGTTAGCTGCTACTATAACTCTGACATTAGGCATGTTAATCAGGGTAAGTGATTTTTGAAGAGGTTACACAGCTCTGAAACGTGATCCCTTGATGTTCAACTCAGAGAACACTGTTTGTTTGATGCAGTGGTTAAGTGATGCAGTGTGAAAATAGACGTGCTAACAGAACCAGGGAAAATCTCAAAGTGAATGATTAATAACAGTAGTGAGAGTAGCATATCAGAAATAAACAGCCCAGACTGTAAGTAGAGCAAATGTAATTAAAGATAAGCTCACAATACTGTCAGACTGCAGATGTGTGTAGATTATCAGTCATCCAGGTCACAGCATTACCCTTTTCCTTTAGCCTGTCACTCTTACAATACCACATATATAAAGCAAACTTTGAATGGATTCAAATGACTCTACAGTGAAAATTAAAAGTTAAACCACTTTCTCTGAAATTCCTTCAGTTCAGTCCACGACTAGCGATACTATCTGAATTAACCTCTTCCAGTCTGAGCCAGCAGCAGACTTCAACTAGCTCTGCCACACTTAAATTATTCTGTTTGTGGTTGTTCATTACATCCTCACAAAAAGAATGAATGAATGAGAAAGAAGGACTGTAGAATTCTGCATAAAAATCAGTAAGTAGGCTGGAAAAGTTACATTTGAATTAAGATTAAGTTCTGCAGGAAAGAAAGAACTTTCCTTGAGGTCTAGGTCAACTTTTCAACTGGTTCTCACTTTTCTTAATAAGCACACAAATTCTTGATCCAATTACATAATAAAAAAAGATCTAAAAAAAAAAGGTCTCGTGAGGATTAATCGACATCCCGTCTACCACATCCTCTCTGCATCCTCTTTAAAGGCTTCCTTCGCAGCTTTTTTACTCACCGACGACTGGAAGTTCCAGTAAACGTAGAGTGTGACCAGAAAGCAGGCAATCACCAGCAGGTTCTGCACAGCAACCACCACCGCCAGCCAGCCGGCGCGCCTTCTCCGGTGGATCACACGGCCTCCTCCCTCAGCATCCATCCTCATCTGGTTCATTAGCGCTCTGAGCTCCCAGCAGGAGACTCGCGAGCCTTTATAACGCAACGGGCAACAGTAAAGGAGGGGAGTGACTGGAAAGAAAGCGCTCGTTCTTTTATTTTGTCTGTGTTTGTGTGGGTGGGGGGGTTGTAGCAGGATCGCGCAACATAGCCGACACGCTGTCTCAGGCGCACGCGCACACATACACACAAACTCAACATGAGAGACAGAGTCAGTAGCGAAACCTGCGCACCGGGCGCTGATTGGCTGACAGTCTGTTCTCAGTGAGACGCTGGCACACAATGCGAGGCAGGTTTCTGTAAATGTAACGGTTTGATACAAACGCGCGCGCGCACACACCCCCTCAAAGACATGAATTAAAAAAAAAAAACTGACTAAGAAGTCATACAGGAAACATGTGTCTGTCTCTTGGTACAAGACCCCAAAACTGTGACCTGGCTGCTGCAGAACGACATGGGACTCTCTGTGAGCATGCAGGTTTCCCTTAGTCCCACACAACTAACCTCCCCCTCACTCTTTCTCTGAAAGTGTTCACCTGTCGTGCGTCTGTATGCACGCAGCTTCGACTCATATACAGTGTACAGGAAAAAAAATTAAGAAAAGAAAAGAAAAAAAGGCTAACCCCAAACCTTAGTCTGGAACAGGCAGTGCCACTGATTGGAAAAGGTAGGCACAGGTTTTTATGGGGGTTGATTTTTAAAATCAACAATTGTTAACAATTGTGATCCTGCATTTAATGGTTTAATCACTATCCATTTTCTATACAGCTTTACTCCTATTAAGGGTCGTGGGGACTCATATTCTAAAATGTAAACAGTTCGGACAGACGGATAGCACCCACATAGGCAGTTGAAGAGAAGATACTGAATAATGCTGCATATGATCAAGAACATGCTGGTCTAATTAGAAGATGATGAGGGAAACAGAAAACACTTAGGAGATTGACTGGCCACTTCAAGTGAACACAATCAAAGATAATGATAGATATTTTTGTCCAATAGTTAATAAAGTCAATAATAGTTATTTTTGATAAGGCAGTTCATGAATACACACAGCACATCAGTAAGTGTGCAAAATTTAATACAGACAATAAAGCTTGCAATGCATCAGCTTTTGTGGCATTTTTCCTTATAATCTTAGCTTTAATCAAGAAGACACATCCAGCAACAAATGATTCGTTAATGGTACATTAATAATTAATCTTTTAAAAAGGGAGTAGCTCATGAGGAATGCCTGGATCATTGATTCATCATTACAAAATGTTTCCCATAAAACTCCAGAAAGAGGACCTAACAGGAAATTTGGAGGACTTACCAGAAACAAACAGGATCATCCCAAATTAAAGTATCAGTAGAAAATGATTTGTTTTTTATCTGCAGTTTGAAAGAGACAAAAATGATCAGGAAATATACACATGACTCTCAAAAAGTTAGGGATATTCAACTTTTAGGTGAAATTTACAGAAAATGTAAAAAGTTTGTACTATGCTGACATTATATCATGAATATAGGAAATTTAAGCAGAATAGCCTAAAAGTAATTCCTCTACCTCAAACAATTTAATGAAACAAAAGCTAACTGCAGTGGCTGGTATACCACAACAAAAAAAATTTCAAATATCTCAATAACTTGTCATGCGTTAGGTGTCGTCTTGGTCTTTTGTCAAAACAAGAACAGTATATTGAAGAGGATGGTTTAGAAATGAACTGACATTAAACCAGAACACTTTGTGGTCAATTTATGGTACTTCAGACACTTCTTTGGGGTTTTTTGTGTGTGTGTGTGGTTCAAGAACATGTGCAGCATTCAAAAGTTTAGAAAAGGTTAAATTCAAGTTAATTTGTAAAGGTTATCGGGCCTTTTAGGTAAACTGACACCATACAAAAATCTAAATATGCCTTACAATTTGTCAGTAGTGTTTAATTATGCTTTGGAAAGGGGAATGCTGCCCTGTAATTTTAACACATTTATTGTTATAGTAAACAATAAATATGAGATTATACAGATGTGTATAAAAGCTTTTGAGATATCAGAATGGAAAAAGCTATAACTGGCATGTCAAGAAAGATTGTTGAGAGACGGAGCTAAAAGGAAGTGTCTAAGACAGGATTATAAGAGATGCCAAAACTTTGTGCAGTATGAGAAGTTCCTCTCTTTCTTTCTTCTTCTTTTTTTTTTTTTTTTTAAACATCATATATACAGACAGATGCAAACCTTTTGCCAGTGGGAAGGTTGCCAGTTCGACCTCAGCTTCCCCAGCCTGCATGTTGAAGTGTCCTCAGGCAAGATACTGAACACATTTCTTCCAGCGTAAGAATGTGTGCGTTAAGTAAAAAGCACAAGAAAAGTGCTCTACGAGTGTGTGAGAATGTGGCTTGTAGTGTGAAAACACTCAGAGATAAACCAGACTAGATGATTGTGAACTATCCCATGTGGCTTTCCTATTTTCAGAAATTAGCTCATTTATTAAAGCGTGATATAAAGTGTCCCTGCAGTAGTGAGTCAAATCTCCTCTGGTTATATTTTGTAGCCTTATTTTCATCTCCTACACATGCAGATTTTGATATTTCTGTAATGAGCATTAGCACATGTGCAGTATCTGACACATGCAGGTTAGTTTGCTGCGTGCTTCATCTTTCTCTTTGCTTGTCGTCCACCCCAGAAAATATAGAGAAAAAACATATTTTGACCCAGAGGGATGCAGTTTTTAGTCATACATGGTCGTTTGTTAATTTCACTTTTTCCTAAACAGGTTTTGATGCTAGCCAGCTGCAGGGGGAATTGGTGAAAATGTTAGAAGGAAGGCATTAGGTTGTTTTGCAGGGTGGATGATCTCCTTCTCCCTTTATCCCAAAGACAAAAAACAGGCACCTACCTGTCCTGAATGAATGAAAAACAGTGGGCTTAGAGGTAGGGGCAATGGGAGCAACTTGGATTGGGCCTGTTAAGAGGAAACACTCTTAAATGTTGCTTCTGACATGACCTGGCATGCCCCAACATATCAAACCCTGTGGTTTTGATCAAAGTTTCAATGTTTTGGTATACGTCTTGAGTAAAACACCTGCTTAGTATAAACGAAACAGGTGTCCTACATCATCTGGCTTGTTGCACACAAACACACAGAAAGTCAATGGATGCAACAGCAACAGACTTGCTGACAGCTGAGAGGGAACATCTGCTTGTGGGTAAAGGGGGACCTGCCGCTCAGTTTCACAATGAAGCTTCCACTCCGTAGGTGCAACAAAAGTAGACTTTTAAAGTACAGTCGATGTCGTTATGATGACCCCACAGCCAATGCTAAACAAAATCTGATTAAATGTCAAGCAATAAGGATTAGCAGCTGTGGTGAAAGATGATCTGTTACAGAAACTCTGGTTGAAATGGGGAAGCCCATAGAGGGACTGTAGCACATCAGATTTACAGGGATGACAGGTTGTTGTTTTTTTTCCTCTCTATGGACAAGATGGGTATTTCAATTTCAGCTGACACACAAAAAGATGAGGAAAGTTTGAGCTTGTGGAAGAACAGTGTTTCATCAACGGCCCACACACATCCTGAGAAAATGCTTGACTGATGTGAGAACTTAGCTCAATCATAAAACTAATATGTTGACTGATATGTTACTACAATTACCTTGAAATAGATTAAAATCTGATTCAAATGTGGAAAAATGAAAGCAAAGTATTACAGAAAGTGAAGCAAGATAAAGTGAAAACATAGACCAGTGATTAACTAAATGGCAACTAAAAGCAATGCCTTTTCAGATGTGACCTGAGACACATCTCGGGTCAAATGACTAAAAGAAAACCATCAAAACAATAAAAGTAAAAGTAAAATAAAAAGCCCCTTTCCACCGTGAACGCTGCACCAGGCCGTCATTACCCACCCTGACACATCAGACTGGGGCGCTGTGCTTTTTAGTGGTAAACACGCAGAGACAGAAAAGAAAAATCACAAAGAGAAACCAACATTAAATAGACCATGGTTTAATGTTGAAGATGAACCCACACACCAAACCTCAGCCCCCCCCTCCCAACTTCAAGTCAGTCATGTCAGTAGCTTTCTTATTTACGGCACAATATGGCACTCATTCAGATGCACGCACACATACACCGCAACCCCCCCCACACACACACACGCACACACACAATTTTGATTTATTTAATATTATAATCCACAAATTTATACTGGCCATCTTATAATTCTATGCAACTACTTAGTTAAATATGTACAGGGGAAGGGCGAAGCTTAGACGATTCTGTGGTCCTTGCGAAGTTTGAACTTCAGTTCAAGGAAATAAAACATTTTTAGTTTTAAAATAAATTTAATTCCTCATCAAAGGAAGCAACTGTTCAGTTTCTTGGGTGTAAGCTCCAGGTAGAAACATGGCTGCAGTGTCACACGCCGAGACACTGGTGGCTCATTTTGAATTTTCTCTCTTTCTTGAGGTTCTCCTCTAACCATCTGTCCTCCTCAGTCGACTCCTATGGAAGAGCATGACCCCAAGGGAGGGTTTGGCACAAAGGGGGAGTACCATCAAAACCAGTAGTCATAGGCAAACAGTTCTAACAGTAAATGCTGTCCTTAGGTGCAAACAGTCCTGAGAGAAAGTTTATAATTAAAGGTGTCACATTTACAATTCTATTTAAGTCCTGTGATTCCTATTCGAGGACTACTCCAGTCTGGCCAGAGTAACAATGAAGGGACAAAGGATGAAGGACCCAGTCTTTGGTCCACCTTGTCGATTCCTTAACCCACTATGCAGCTCCTTGTTTAGTCCCAAGGCTGATCCGTTTGGTTTCCCCCTTCTTCAGAACAGGGAAGGTTGTTCCTACGGATGTGGGAGGTTCATTCGGTCCTCTATTAGAGCGTTGTCAGGGCCTTGTGCCTCCATGCACTGCTTCACAGTTGCTATGACTCCAGAAAGACGCCTATCGAGGGCTGCAAGGTGGGATTCAGCCAGGACGGGGTAAATCGGATCAAATGCCAGAGCTTGCCGCATAGCTGAACTCAAAGCTCCACCTTTCAGCAAGTTTAATCTGTTCCATGTGGACACACGGATCCTGTTAGAGAAAAGAAATTTAAAAAAAACAAACAAACAAAAAAAACAGTTATTGAAGCAGTTTTGCCTCCTGGATTTGAGCGCATTCACTAATATTTTTTTACACAATAAACCTGTCTATACATGCAGGACTGATTAAATCGTCAACGATAATATCTGGATGTGATAGTACAGTTTCAAGAGTTTTGATTTTTGTTTGACTTCAACCACACTGACATGTTTATGTGCAACTCTGGTTTCGTTCCGACTAACTTTTTCTAATTCCATGTAAATGTGCAAAATGAAATGTGATCAGTTCCAGACTTACATGCAGCACTGATAGAGAGGTGCCAAGATGCTTCGCTCATCCAGAGCAGCGTTCCCAAAACTACACAAAAATAAAAACACAATAAATTAACTGATTCAAACAAACAAGGAAACAAACAAATAATAAAAAACAGCAGAAATTTACATTTAATGCAGTTGCTTCCAGAAGAAATGCATGAACAAACTATGGCACAAACAACACACACAATAATGCAACAAAGTACAAAATTCCAGTCAGAAAAGGAACTAAAGCTGATCAGTTCCTCTCTGATTATCTTGTAAAACAGCAGTAATCTGGCACACTGTGCTGAGGACTAGCTTGAAACCTTAAGAATACAATCCTCTCCTAAAAACATCAATTAGCATAAAACAGTAGACATGCAAAGATAAATACACTGTGGACATATTGTCCAGAAAATGAAAAGCTCATAATTGAATTGCCAATATTCTTGCAAATTCCCCACAATGAAATGAATAAATGTAAAAATTGCCAGTTCTACAACCACATTAGGACTGATATCAGGTAGTTAAACTATGCTTATGCATGTAATTAGAGATGCACCAATCCGATACACGGATCGGATATCGGCTCTGGTATTGCCTAATTAGCTGGATAGGATAGGCCGATCGAGCTTTCCGATCCATTCTTTTCTTTTTCCACAGCATTCATAAAAGTGTCCCGATACCAAGCAACACTCCACTGGTTGCCGCGGGCGCCTTATCTTCAAAATGCTAAAAATTAAATAGTTTCACGAGGACGTCTGAATTTACATGGCGCCTCCAGAAGCTCTGTAGTAGTAGGCTGCTCTGCTGTCAGACATGGGCTCTGCACATGAACACAGCATGCAGACTGCACAGTGCAGCCACGGGTAGGGGGACGGGGACGGGGGCTGGTTGACACGACTAGAACTACCAGAGAAACGAAAGTTTCCACATACCCACATATCAATAACTCATCAACTAACGCAAGTCAGCGCTATGAACGCTTTCCTTCAGTTCTAACTTCTAATTCGGGTCTCTGTTGTAAGTTTCTACTGAGTTACCTAACGGAAATTATATTCATGAAATATAGCCTACTGCCATCAGCGTGTTCAGGTCTCTGATAGCAAAATGATTTCACACTGGAGCTGATCGATCAGAGTGATCAGCTCATAATTACCTTCCACTGTAAAGTCAAATAATAGTTTCAGTGGAATAAAAAATCCATCTTGTTCTAAACAAACAGGTTTTATTCTAAGAAGTCTACAAGCGGCAGCAGGAGAAGAGCCGCGGTCTGTGCTGGGACCTCTGCATAGTTTTTATTCCCATTAAACAGTATAGATTTTTATGACAACAGTATAAATATCCTTGCCTTCTTTCCATGTGCACGTGCATGTTGCACACGATGGTAGCGTGCATGTGGGTGCTGCGACTGCGGTGCAGACATGAGACAGAAATATGGCTCATAAACTCTGCTCCGTCTTCCTCTGCAGGTAACTGCAGAAACCTTTCAAGCGGTTTGGGTTTCAGCGAACTTACTGATGTGGACATTTATTCCCACAAGGTCCGGCATCTTGTAAAATCCAGCATGGATCCATCTTTATAAAATCCTTAATTCTATAAATAAAGAATATTTCCACATTATCTGATCCAACGATGGGAATCTAAGAATAGAAAGTGTAAAATCCTGGGCATTCAGTATAAGCTCTTGAAGTAAATTATTCCTCGAATGTCAGAATCTAAAGATTGCCAAAACAACAGGCAAAAATTAAAAACTAAAATTTTATTTCAATTTTGGTGAGTAATTCTCCACATTTAACTTAAAATACAGGTTATCCTCCAACATAAAGTTCCGGTAACTCATCCTACTGGTCTGTCATGTAATGTCTGTAGTTGGAGCGAGGAACCAGTCAGGGTTCTGGTTAAAAGGAGTTTACTTGCTTTCTCGTAAAAAACGTTGGTATCGGTAAGTATCGTATCGGCAGATACCCAAATTTCAAGTATCGGATCGGAACCCTAAAAAAGTGGATCGGTGCATCCCTACATGTAATACAGTGTTTCCCCGACTATTATATTAGGATGTCCCACCCTAATGGCACCCTCCGCCCCTTCCCAGAGGGTCAAGATGATTTTATTGTCTTATTTTCTATATTGAGCCAAATGATAACAGTCTGGAACAGGTTAAACTTTGTCTTTTCATTAACTCGACAGCCTGATGTTATTTATCTGGTTTACACGACGGCATATCACAGCTGCTTTGTTCACTCACAGGTGAGCACACATCAGAGAGACCACGCCAGAAAACAACCACTTCGAAATTAGACAGAAAATATGTGATTTTTAAAAAAACAACACAGACAGTTTAACAAGCTGGATCTACCCATGATTGTAGTATTACAATCTGACGCGTATTACAGCTTTAAAATTGATCCAATGTTGCTTATAGGTTTTATTAATGACATACATAATCACAGATAACTTAATGAATGAGAGCAACTCCACCGAGTAAAACGGTCTTTATTTAAAAACTTTCTCTTAGTGTTTGTCATTTGTGGAAAATTTATCTGCGATTAGGTTTGAAAAAGTGACGTAACTTAACAGGAGAGTGTAGCTCTTTAATGATGCATAAATAATTTGGTCATTACCACATCTCATATTCATACATGAACCGATGGGTAGGCTATCTGTTACAGCTACTGAGTTCATGAATACATGATTCAGCAGTACTAATTTTAAGGTTGCTGAGATTTACATCCTGTTTATTGAATGTAATAAATGGATGAAACTCAGATTGATGAGTCCAAAACATACCAATCAGAGGATACCCCAATACAGTATGATCTATAATATAACTATAATGTAAATATTAAGTATAGTTACTATATTATTACCATTATACTATCTTTAAGTGCTAGCATCAGTGTTCATCACACCCTGGACCCACCCTCTCAAAGATGTAAACCTGGGGGAAACAAGCTTTAACGCAAGTTTGAATGATAACCAAACCGATATTATGATTTTTGTTTTGGCTGTCATTCATGGCTAAAATCAAAAATTAGCCATTCCATGATTTTAGAGTAGGCTGCACCGAGGAAAAAAATATATAAACAAGGACATTAGATATTCTCAAAATCTTTACATATACAGACAAAAGGTATGCTAAAACAGGTCATATTCTTCCACAGCACCAAGGGATGAACATGGATCTTGCAGCAAACGCAGCGTAAAGCAATAGGTTATGATACTGGGGATGCATTGAAATGATGGTGACAACATAATGGTAATGTGATGTGACTGTTAAGTTAAGAGCTGCAAAGAAGCATTTATCTGTACCCAAATAAAAGTCTCCTTTCAGGTAAAAGTGAAAGCAAAAGCACCTGTAGATACGTGCTTCCTAAGTCTCACAGTTTACCAAAATGTTCCACTGTCTTGATCATAAAGAAAGTAACTTAAAAGAAGGATAGACAACTTGTTGTTTTTACTTTAGTGGAGTGGGTGTTTACAGTGAGTCAGTTATAAAAAGAGTTTCAATGTCGATAAGAGAATTCTTGAAAGAAGATCAGCAAAGAGGAAAATGTCAAGAAAAGCTAACTGAAAATGAAAACAGAAGAAAAGGTGCTTATCTTAAATATTCACTGCTCGTGCATTTTATTTCTTTTTTAAAAGGCAATTCCAGGAAGTCAAGAGTCTCCTTCTCATTTATTTTCATGTAAATCATTTGACCTGGAAAATATTTGTTTTTGATCGCCTTTAAATGATTGTTTACCTCTTTGCATTGTCGAGCAGGATCAGCATGCTGGCGCCTCCGTCATCCTGGAAACTCTCATAGTGATGTCGATCAGCATTCCCGATGAGATAGTCAAAAACAGCCGTGTCAATGACATCCAGGAGTCTCGGCCCTGCATCATATGGGGGCATTTTCTTCACTGCCTCACAATAACTTTCGTCATATTCCCACCTGGATGATAAAGAGATAAAACCCTCTGAAAGATCAAGATATGCATTTTTTTTTTGCTATGAATAAATCACACTGCCCCTTCAAATCATCTGAATATGAGATCATTCAGATCTTATGAAAAAGTAAAGACGTAGCTAGAATCATAAAATAAAAATCCCCCACTGATCATGTCTGATATCATGAGCACAGTACTTATACAGTATGCATACTAGTTAAACATTTCTGTAAGTTGATGCTTGACCTGAGCAGCATGTTCAGCCTGTGAGATCTGTGAAATGCATCGAAAGTATACAAGTGAAAATCTGACTCCTGAAGATCGCACAGTGGGAGCATAATTACATTCACATAAATGTTCTGCACACATACTCCAACCCAGCATGGGTACTGTCCTTATGGCACAAAGCTGAATCAGATTTTTAGTTAAATTCTGCCATATTTAGCTCTTCGGCTATTTTACAAAGTCAGCTTTTCTTTAATATTTAATGACCAACGAGAGCAGATTGTCATGAAGGCGGCAAATCATATCTGATGATGCTGCTGTTGCAATGTGCTGATGGTTGCTCTATATCTACATGAAAGCAGCCGTGTGCACAAAGTCCACCTTAATGTATCCTTCCCGACTGAATTTTGATGATGCAACGTAACAGCAGCAGAAACAATGACCCAGACATGAGAGAGAGAGCAGAACGAGAGAGAAACCTGAACCAGACATTTGTTGAGAATGTCAAAGCAAACATGCAGGGAAATAAAAAGGCCTGTACAGTTGTGGTAAAAAATTACTGGCAATCTTGACTCATACATCCAGATTTCAGAATATCCCCGTGTTTGGATACTATAACACCTTATGCTATTAGATTTAACAGCAATAAAACCCATTAAAAATGTAAAATAAAAAGAAAAGCAGAAAACATATGCTTCTGGGGATTTTTCTGCTTGTTTTCTGACTATAAATAAACAGTTTTGGTCTAAAATGCCTTTTTGATCAGATGTAATCTTCCGATGAGTTTCAATTCTGACAATGACCGTATATGATGCGTTCAATGTTCAATATTGAGAGAAGAACAGCTGAGCTCCAACTGTATGACAACACTTTGGTGTTTCAGCTTCATCACCTGATTGACAGCCAAGAATAAACACAAATAAGTATTTTTCAACCATTATAATTACCTATAATGCAACAGAGTATAGAAACCTGCCCTGCTTGCTGATTCTCTAAAGGAAAAATGATTGGGGAAGTTTTATCCATTATATTATTCTTTTTATTATTAATTAAACTTCAGTTCTATTGCACGTGTAATTTGCATTATAGGTGCATTGTGCAAGTTTAAATGCTAAATACTATTATTTTCTTTCCCCAACATCCTCTTACAATTACCTGATGTGTAGGATGAGCAGGTCTCTATTCACTGCAGTTGCCTCTGTATTACTGTTTCTGCATGCTCAATGAGAGGGATTCGGGTTCGAATTCTTAGCATGTGGGTTGACACGTTGTGCGTGCTCGTTAACCTGGCCGCTGCCAGTATCGTTTACTCAGCCGCCATTCGACAACACTGACGACTAAAAATGGATAACAAGAGACCGGCGGGCCTCAAGTGCCTCTCAAACACCAACACATACGCCAAGTAAGACAAAGAAAAGAAAAATGTTGTCTAGTGTGACGAAAAGGGCCAAACTAGAGTCTGACCGCCGCAAGAGTAAAACGAGTCAACATCGGAGCAGCTTTCCATAAATGGAGGGAGCTTCGATCTGCTCTGGGAATAAAACGGGACCCTCAGCCGGCTTTTTTCTTACTAAAAAGGTAAATGTGATGTATGACGGAAATCAGGATACATAATATTGCAATGCTAAGTTTTTAGCATGT
>JBBBVU010000015.1:23122610-23142046 GCA_037177055.1 Atherinosoma microstoma | reverse complement strand
TTCGTAGTGTTTGCCATGGCCTGGTATGGTACACGCACATAACACTGTGCTCTTCTTGTCGACATCTCACCGGGAACGCAAAATATTTCCACACTGGTGATTTAAGAGAAGCAGGAGCGGCTCAAGCTCCGGTGCTGCGTCTCCTTTATCTCCAATTGCTATGGTGTTATAAACTGCAGGTTAGCTAACTAATGGCGTTGGCTACAACATGCTGCGTCGTCATGCGCTTTTACCTCTTTGCACACCTCCCTGATGTATGTAAAGCTAACCTGCTCATTTTGTGATCTTGAGTTTGAAACAATCACTTTTGTAGATGGGGGAAGGAAGGGGACACACACACACACACACACACACAAAAAAAGGATTGTGGATCCTCACTTGGATTTCAATGCTCAAGACCATAACGTAATTTCGATCGATTACGATAAAAAAATCAAAATCGCGACACCCCTAATTATATATATATATATATATATAACATATATATAGCATGTGCCAGTCTTAAAAATGTAAGTGTAGCTGCTGGTGTGACTTTTGTCTAATAACTACTACAGACAATAACAATGCGACTCAGGAACTATGTCCAATTCTTGTACATGTTCCTTCCTCTGGCAAGAACTTGGAAGCATCAATAATAGGATGCAACACAACCTTATAAATGCAAAGTATGACACCGGGGCTGGAAGACAGGGTTTCAACAATCCTTTGTGTACGCAGTATGATTCAAAGCATCCTTTCCAACCTAAAACCAGCTACAAAGAGCCACAATCTGCCTGAACTATCATAGGTTTTGCAAGAGGAAGTTAACTTATACTGGATCAAATGATAAAGTGAGAGGGTATAGTTTAGAAGTTCACTTCACAGACTTATAAGTCATGTTCAAGACATACAAAAAGCTAAGTAGCATAAGCAAAGAAAAACAGGGAAAACTAGCAAAAGCAAACTGGCTGATACAAAACTGAAGAACCAATATGCAGTAAAGGCTTAATTATACAAATGCCCATTTCATCATTTACACATTTCTTTTCTCCAATGTAGTCTTTTCCCAAATACACATATTAGTTTTATTTTAAAAATGTTTCTTTTTTTGCAGATGATTAATGCTGCTCAGCTGTCCTTCAAGAACAACAGGCTGATTCATAACGCTTTTTATATCCAAACTACAGGTTAAATCAGCTGTTGTATCCATTTATCCTTTACAATCATTCCTCTATAAATTTTGGAATAAAAAAAACAATGTAAATTTAGCAAAAGTTCATTTTTTAGTTTCTGAAACGACAGACTTTTTAAACACTTCCCTAATTCTTCGTGTGTTTAAATGATACACTCAAAAGTTTGCCTTGAAATTCAAAAATTAATCCAAAAAAACCAGATTGATACAGCTGTCTCTTGTGGGTAGACTGTACTCTCTTTATTCTTTCCTTTTTAGTTGGCCTTTTTTTATACCAATGAAGCAATAAGCAAGCATTGGCCAGAAGACTGAATTGAGGTTAAAACAGCAGCATTTGTGAGGTTAGAACCTGCTATCAGCCACAAGTTTTTCTATGCACTGTACGTACATAGTTGTGGTATAAACTAAACCTAGTTTAACCTAAATCTGCCCCAAAGTAGCATTTACCCTGGTCCAGTTTGTTGAGCTCTTTTTAATAAATTCTGATGTGCTGAGGAAGCTTCAACATGAGTACATTAACATACAGTCAACAAATTTACATTTGGTGAACATTCACTCTTGGAGATGATCAGTTAAGACTCTAAGTAGGTGTAAAAGTTGTTTCTGGTCATTAATACACATTAGGGAAAAATGTTCTCAAATAAGCGTTCTGAATAATGATCTGTCCGGGGTGGACCCCCTGCCTTCAAAAAGTATTCACACCTCATCATGCCTTATTTATTAGTCACCTTGCTTGATAAAAAACTAATTCTTTTTTTTTCTTAATCAATGTCCACACTGCTCCCCATAAGGCCAAAACAGAATTTTAATGATTTTTTAAGAAAAATAAATAATTTGCAGTTTTTTTTTTGTTTGTTTTTTTTTGTAAAGAAAACCCAATCACATTATGTGTTTATATTAACTACTTTTATTCAGATCAGTAGTTTTCTGATCTGAATAAAAGTAGTTAATATACCTCAGTCGTACCAGACTGATATGATCCCGCTCCATCAGAACAAAAGTTTAACTATAATGTAAGGAGTGGTGTGAGATAAACTGGAATATGTTATCATGGTGAATACATTAAATGTAATAATCTCTTCCTGGGGGAAATGTGGTTTTTTATGCACATGCTCAAACCAAAAGGAGGTAAGGAGATGCATTGAGTTTCTGTATTGTTGAATACATAGCTGAAGGAAAACTGAACCTGTCCATGACGCTTTCTTGCTGGAGATGAAGAGGGATGAGGATCATTAATATTTCAACAGTCCTCCATGTAACTCTCTCACAGAGTTGAACCAAGTTGCAGAAGTCCACTTTCCGTATGCCGCGTTTATAAACACCAAGAACACCTATGTGCCATCTAGCTAGGAAACAATATGGAAAATAATCACTACAATGTTAGATATTCTGCAGATTAGCAGGCAGACCTGCTTCATGTAAACATTCAACGTTTTAGATTAGGGATGGGCGTGATTAATCGACAATAAATTAATCCATCGTTAAGAATTTCATCAATGACATACTTTCAATCGATAAAACGTAATGCATCTTTAGACTGGTGCTGAAGTTGTATGTAAGTGCATATTTTCCATTGCAACCATGGAATGAATCCCCTTTAACTGCTGCAGGATTCGTTCATCTTGTAATAAAAATCTAAATGAGGAAACACACTGTTTTTTCTACTTGCACTGCATCATAATATAACTAATAAATACTAAATTTCAATATAAAAATATTAATGATTAATCGAAGATCGATCGTTAATTGTCCCGATGATCGATTTAATAAGACAATTTAATGGAATGCCCGTCCCTATTTCAGATGTCTTTAGTTAGTGTTCGAGTAAACAGTTTCATTTGGCTATGATCGGAATAATTTAAAATAGTTTTAAATAAAATGTTGCAATGTCAACACAGCAAATAAGTATTCAGGTCCTCCGGTATGACATTTAAAAATGCAGCTTCCTGATTCTTTGGACAATTTCTGAGATGTTTGTATGTCTTGGCGGAAGTCCGCCAGTGGGAAACTCAATCAATTGAACTCAGTTTAGAGAAGAAAGCACATTTTTACACAAGGTCTCACTGCTGACAATCTCTATCAGAGCAACAACAAAGCCAAACCTCAGAAGTAGCTGCCTGCAGACTTCAGAGGCTGATCTGTGTTGAAGCACAGATCTGAGAAAGGCCACAAAACATTTCGGCTGCACTCCAAGTTTTCCATGAGAAGCCTCCATCCATCAACGGCTTATAAACAGCACACCAAATTTTTTTAGTAGACCAAGTTTGAAACGACGTGAACTCTTCCTAGATGTGGCTACATGGCCTACGTAAGCAATCAGGTAAGGAGGAGGGCTTCAGCAAGAGAGGTGACCACAGCCGGTGGTCAGTCAGGCTGAGCTCCAGAGAAAGGGGAACCCAGCTTGGTTTATTCCCTCTAAACCAGATAGCTGAAAAATATTTGCATAGTAACATCTTCTATAGCTTTTTCTCAGTGAGGACAATAAAAGAGTTAAGGGATAACTACCACTAAATAGAGAATAACAAACAAAAAATCTTTCATGTTTATTTTGTCTGATAAATGTTTATTTTACACATTATATATGCCCAGATGAGAGTGTATCAACACAAGGCACCCAAGTGTTAAATATCAGACATCTGAAAATGTCACAGGGCCTCTGCTGTGATGGTAATAAAACAAAGTTCAACAATGAAAGAAACAGAAGTTTAGCCAACAATGACTATGTTTCCAAGCAGTACTGTTACATCATTATAATCTAAGTATCTGTTAATTTCCATGACTTTCAAACTGCAAGCCCCCAGTGCTCTTCAGCCACTTTAAAAGCACACCCAAAACCACAGGAAATATTACTCACCAGTTATTACAAGCAGACTCCCTATGTTTAATAAAACTGACCTTTAGGGGTAATTTAATGGAGTTTCCCCTCAATAAAGGTAATACTTGCTGCGGGAATAATGTGTGCGATACATTTTAAAGCCATGTCTTGTATTGTATCCACTACTAACAGTATTTCACGTACTTCTCTTTTGTTTTAGAGAACCATACGACGAGAGTAATAAACTCGATCAATGACTTTGATGTTCCGACATGATTTCTGTGACTTGACATCATTAACACCACACCTTCAGCAAACCAGACTCGACAGGCCACATCCTGGTTTACCGTGCTCAATGAGACCGTCAGAAAATGCGAGAAATCTGAGTTAATAGAGTGAGAGAGACTAAGTGTGAAAACTGAGATCAGAACAAGTGCGTCCAATAGAAAAGGAAAACTCATTCTTTAAGTAACACTGCACTCACTGGAGAGAACTGAAAAAGCTCACTTCTTAATAGATGTTTATTTGCTAGAGTGAAAGGACAAGGGGAAGGCAGAGAGAGACTCACCCTGTGTGAGGAAAGTGCTCAACAGCTGGTCAGTGGCCACAGGTTTGATCTCCGTTCGCAGGTTGACGTATCGACCCACAACTAGAGGTGCTCTCCTGAACCCGAGGATTCTGCAGAGAGGATGGAGAGCCAGTAGATTATTATACAAGATCAGAGATGTAAGATTAAAGGACAGAATTCAAATAGTGATGCTCACACACCTGTCCAAGTGAAAAGCAGCAACCTCTGCATTGTGTCTGTCATAACCTGCGTACGGTTCTCCCTCAACCACAAAGTCTCTGCTGTATCTGAAGTACCACATGAGAAAAATTTGACTAAATCCCTCTACAGCAGAAAAATGGAGTGTTTAATCTCAATTCTCAAATGTCTGACCTCTTGGGTTTGAAGACAACTTTCTGTCCTCCATCTAACACCAGCAAGGCTTTGAGTTGTGTGCCCTTATAGCCCACGTCTGCACGTTCTATCCTAGCGGTGCTCAGGGCGGTGAGCACAGCAGCCAGCTCAGGGGTCTCCTCGGGGTACACCTCTCTGGGGCCCACCCACTGGCTTGCTATCTCCCACGGAGACTGAAGGGTGTGGGTGAGGCGAGCACCGCGAGGCAGAGAAAGGCCAGCTTCCATCTGTCGGAATGAGAGCAACAACACCATATGTAGTTGTTGAACAGATACAAAAATACATCCTGGTTAATGCATCCTGGCAGCCTCTCCATATTTGTTTTCAGGCGCAGTTAAAACAAATGTTGCGAACGTGCATGTTTACCTTGCGAAATGCTCGGAGATCCCGTCGGCTAGCTGCAGATCCCTCACCTCCGTCCAGCAGGAAGATCTTGGCCAGGCCCAGCAGGAGGAGCACGGCACACAGCACCACCATGCGCTGTTTGAGCTTCATCTCCACACTGACCGGCCCTGAACCCCTCCTCACCCGATATTGTGTGTTTTTCGCAGTTAATCCCCCCCCCCCTCACCCTTGATGCATGGCCCCTGCAGTGACTATCTCCTACCCGCCTGCCTGCACTGCAGCTCAAACTCCTTTACCGAACGATGATTTGCTGCTGCTTCCCTGGAGCTGCAATATGGGCAACTCGCTGTCACCTGCAGGATTAGGAGGAGGAAACAAAAATGGGAGAAAACAAACAAAACAAACACAAAAACAGGACATACTGTCAATAATGTGTGTGGAGTATACTGATTGATTAGCTAGCCCTCTGGTTTGTTTTGCCCCCTGAGGGTAGGGGACGACCCAGTTCTGCAGCTCAGTTGAAAGCTCCCCAGCATACAACCCCATTTCCAAGAAAAGTTAGGACACTATTTTCAGTACAAGATAAAACACACTAGTTATATTATTTAAAAATAATTTAAACACTATGTTTGATTTTTTTTAAAACAACAAAAAACAAGACAAATACAAGGTGGATTTAAAAGAAAATTACACACTCATTTTGAATTTGATGCAACATAGATAACTGGTCAGGTCAACAGGCAACTGGAAAACTGTTCAGTTAATAAATGAATAAATACAACTTGTTTTGCTGCAAGTCAGTAACATGATTGGATATAAAAAGAGTGTGGCTTTAAAAAGCGAGATAGGGAGGGATGATGGCATAAGTACACATGAGAAAAATCTATGTCAGTCAACAGATGTCTGTCCCTGCATCATCAACTGTAAGCTAAAACTCTACATAATATGTATTGACAGTTGCATACTATGCAAACAAGACCCAGAAACACAGCCCTCATTCTCTGAAACCAAGCTCATTAAAAATGAACTGAGGCCAAGTGGAAAACTATCCTGTGGTCAGAAATTCCTTCTGGAAATCATAGAGACAGAGTCCTGCAGGCTGAAGAGGAGTGGGACCATCTGGCTTGTTGTGAGAGCGCACTTAAAAAGCCAGCATCCACGGTGGCATAATGGTGCATTAGCGCATGTGGCATAGTAAACTACATAATATATACAGGTTTTGGAGCAAAATATGCAAATGTCAAGATGACATGTTTTAAAAACATTCTGGATGTATTGCAGGTGCAAAACTGGCCAACCTGCAGTGGAGAGTTGCCATCCGCGGAAAACATTTGGAGCAACATCAACTTACAAATATTGAAAAAGAAAAAAAAAAGACCCTAAATTTCAGAAGCTAAAATGTTTTATGTAGCAATAACAGAAAACATTTAGGTTTCAGAACAGCAGCAGCTGGTGTCCTCAGTTCCTACAGACCTAAAGGTTGAATGATATGCAAATCTCGTGCTTCTGCTTCAATTTATGGGGAAATTTGGGGCCACAATTACAGCCGGCTTAGTCAAAAACGCCTCTGTCTTTTTTAGCTCTCGGTGAAAGAGGAAACTCTTGTCTCTATTTGACCCTGCCTGTTTCCAGTGATTAGATGATGGACATGTCGTCCTGCTTTATTGCAAACAGCACGGTCGTTCACTAACCCTGCAGGCGAAAATGGTCTAAATTTCAGTGATGTTAATCACATAACAAGATTCAGTCTGCAGCTAAATACATTTAGAGGACGGGATGAAACACAGGGTGTTATTGAAGAGCAACAGCAGACTGACACGTTTACCTGACTAGTTACCTGGCTACTGTCGTTTACTTAAGTTTAGGTTTTTTTTGGTTGTGTTTTTCTTTTAAACCTGAAGTGATATTATCAGACTGGGTCATAATGATAACAAGAGAGGGATTAGTAAGCTTGACGTTACAAATATCAGTTATTCAAGCTCAACCAACTTGGGTTTAGCCACGCAAGCAGCCCCTTCTCCTACACAATCGGTCTTTCATGGTTTCAGTACTGCTGAAAAGCAGACAGAAAACGGTTCTGGTCGCATAAAAAAATAACCTTAAAACATCTCAAAGCTGCTTTCTACAATTATTAATTCGTTGATACAAGCCCCTTCGGGTCACAAAATTCTTCCATAAACATGGTAACATCTTTCTCAACAAAGCTAACTGCATAGCAAACTGCTGTACACCTTGCTGTATTAGCTAAAAACAGCCCGCTAGCTGCATTCAGCACGTCGTCTGTTGTGTTTACTGGCTAACTTACCTCACGGTCATATGCAGTTCATCGTCTATACAAGGTAGTTTCCCGTTTTCTGTTAAGCCTTGAAATATGAAAGTTTAACTAAATATTTGTGTGGTTGTTGAAAGTCACTGTCATTATCCCAATCCACTCTGTAGCTCCCTTTCCTCCGCCCTTTTCTTCTCTGCCGTGTCCACTTCCGAAACACTTCCTCCTGCTACATGGGCTGCAGCTGTCCACCAGGTGGCAGTATTTCACTGCGAGGCCGCCCCATCACGGCATGTTGGGAGCCGGGATCACTGTGCTGATGTAAACCCTTTATAATTTAGCCTATGTCAAAAACATAGTGAGGTAAGTCACCAAGTTATGCGTCCCGTCAGGTTTGGTGGCCTGACTTGAATTTGCAGTTACATAATTACATTTCTTTCTTTTTTTTTTAACTAAATGGGTGAAAATCTAATTTTAGTCACTCCCAAAAGAAATTGAATTGCTACTGTGTATTATATATGCCACACATAAAAAATACACAAGTACATCACACATTCAAGGAGTCCCCCTGAGAAAGTCTCTGACTGAAGACACTTGCTAAAGGGCTTATAAATTTTTAGTCATCAGAAGTTTTCTTCTTTAAAGTATTTCTTCCAAAAGACAATTCACAAACTACACAATTAAATTTAATTAGTTTTATTTTTTATTAACCTTGTAAAATCCTCCCTAAAATGTCACACCTTGTGCCTATGGGGTCAAAATGACTAGATCAAGTTGACCTTTAAATGATAGTATATAGTATAAATTACCAATCAATTATGTGTCCCACTTTAAATCTGACATTAAGTGTAATGAAGACCGTAGCAGTGAACAACCCCTATTATTTTCAGACTACTTGATGAATAAAACTTATTGTAAAAACTACATTTAATTTGGGGTCAAAATGACCCCAAAGGATAACAAGAATTAGGCAGCAATTTCAAAAGCTCTCAGTCAATATTACTGTTCTGCTGAAATATTGAACTGCCTGAAAAGATCTGGATGTGAGTGTCAAATAACACTAAGACTTGAAATTTAGGCACAACTCACGCACGCATCCTCACGAAAATGAAACACAAAGACCTGGAGGTGTGGAGTAAAAAAAATGGCAGAGTGTTTATTGGTTCTCAGTCTTCACACTAGGCAGCACATCGCTCAAAGGTGAGGTCAAAGCGCTCGCCACAGTCATGACAGGCAGAGACAGACACGCGCGCGCACACAGAGCCAGGTAAAGGTCATTTCTATGTCACCACCGTCAACTTCTGTGACTCGAACGAAGGCTGCTGTTGTCGATGCCGTCTTCGGTAAACAGTGAATGACACCCGACTGGCGCCCAGACGGCACACAGTCACATTGGTTCGAAGAATAAAGTTATACTTCCTCTGTTAGAAGAACTCTTCATGTGCACGGTTAAATGTTTTCATGACCATTAAAAAGACTGAGTTTAGAAAGTGAGTCACTCTAAACAGTTAATACAGAAAACTTATGCAAACTGTGCATCTGCGTACAGCCAGGTCAGTTTAAAGGAAACAACACAAGCTACTAAAGCGGAGAATTTCAAAGCATGGAATCAAGTTTCTTCATAAAAACCGAAAAAAAAAATAAAATAAATTTAAGTGGTTGACATAAATTTTTCACTCTCATCCAAAAATATAGATCAAGGGGTTATAATGTTAGTGGTTTGGCTCAAAATCCAAGAAAAGACTGAAATGTCCCCAGATGAAACAGGGTTTTCATTACTTTAAGCACACACTGTACAGACATGAGTAAAAAATAATGTAAACTCAGGTAACAGAGAGGGAAACTTTACAAAAAAAAAACGCTTGGCATGACCTGGAAAAAAAAAAAAAAAAAAAGATTGTATAACTCAAGAGAATTCATTGTGAACCTTCAAAGATGCCCGTAAAGCTCTTCTCTGCTCTGGTTACGGACAAAACTCGAGACTCTGGAATCTACTTCAGATACATAGGTTGCAATTTCATTCATCCCTTTCTTTCATCAGTCAACTAAAGTCGGATAAAGCAAAAACAAAGAAAGGAAATGTGACGAGGCATGACTGTCGAGGCTTTTGTGCATCGCAGCTACTTCTGTAAATGGTCATTCTGCAGATTCTCCAATCTTTCACCTTGATTTTTACTTAGCTGCATAAACATTGTCAATACTTTGCTAGTGAAAGGTGGTTAAACGTGTCTTAATATTTATGTTAAGAAAGAGTAACCAGCATTTGTGGTAAAACACAACAATCTCTCAACCACCCCATCCCGAACCGTTTCATCTACTTGAACTCGTCTCATTCACAGCCTTCTTTGTCCCTTTGGCCAACCAGCAGTATTCATAAAAACCAGTCAGTCTCTACGGTGCTCCACTCTGGGATTCTGTCGCTTAAAGCAGTCTTGCCCCCCCACACAGCGGACGCAGACAGATGAGCTCAGTTTCCACTTCCTATCTGCTCACAAGTCCTCCTTTCTTCACACTTCCAGAGCAACACATCCCAGCGTGGAGAAGTGGTGTGAGCTGGCTGTCATTCACACAGATGAAGGGGTAGCTGGTCGCCCCCACTGCTCAGCAGTGATGGCAGCCTCCAGGGTTTACCTAATCTGGCTTGGATTACATTGCTTTAAAAAAAAAAAAAATAGAGACGTATGCACAGGCAACCAAAAACGCACACATAGTTGCAGCGACTGTCACATTACACAGGCCTTTCTTTGGCTTCCTCATTCATTCTTCCACAGGTTCATCCACTACCTTGTCTCCTTTAGTTAATATACAGAGAATTCAACATATTTCTTAAACTATCTCAATTTGTGACGTTTGACCTAAAAACAAAACTAGCTAAGATGGATTGTTAGATTGTACAGTACATTGTGCTGAGGACAAGTTTTATACATCAGTGTTTATGAACTGGACATTAACATGGAGATGGGGACAGACTGTGAAGTAAAATAGAGAGAAATCAGAGTTGGGAGTACGGACCGCCTGCCCCCTCCCATCATCCTTTCTCAACAGCCCGAAACAGGTTTTGAATTTTTTGTACTCCTCTGTTAGGCTGGACATTGCATCCTAAACATGTGGAGCAGTGAGGGGGGGGGGGTGTAGGCAGACGATTGCGTAAACGTACAATGTAAACAACTGCTTAAAAAAGTTGATTCAATTTGATGGTTGAATATTAGTGGGCAAAAAGCAACCCATCATTGTCTTCACCGGCATCTTGCTCATGTTTTCACAAAAACAAGCAGCATTTTTTTCTCTGTGGCACACTAACATATCTTTGCTGCGCAGTGGAAATAGTAAATCCCAGATTTTCCCACTGAAACAAACCAGTTACTACACCTAATTACACCACAGCACTCCCCTTCCCAACATTTTGTCAACCTGAAGAAAAACAGTGATGCTATAACGTCACTTGGCACTGAGTACTACCAAGGTGCTTCTGCCTTTTCCAAATCAGATGCAAGTTTGCTGGGGCCTAAAACTGAGCCGATGGGGGGGCTAGTTTTTCTTGAAGAAAAAAACTAAATTCACATGTTCATAAAATAGTCTAAATAAATGCTCCAAAAGGAAAAAACACAAAAAATGTAACATTCAAATGTAACAGACAAACCTACATTGCTGTGCAATCATCTAATACATGGTAATACTGTGATCTGCAACCATGCCTCCCAAAAAACCAAACAAACAAAGCAAAACAACAAACAAGACTTAAAATAGATTGTATGGCTCCGGGTGGCTCTGACCAGAAATCATAACAAGAAACAAAGAGCAGAGGAGATAAAAATCATGTGTAATGACTTCCTGTTGCTCTCTATCTTGGACTTTCACAGTTTCAAGTTTTTAGTGTTTTTGTATGTGTAAGTCCGGTGAACCCTGCATTTCCTCTCACAGCTGATGTTGGGTGACAGAGAGCAGACAACACAGGAGAACAAAGAAATGCAAGTTTGAAAAGGGTTTCTTTTAAGTGTCTGCCTGACCGTGAGCACAGCTTAGCTTAGACTCTGGAATTATCTATATCGTACCTATGTGGGAAGCAGACAGGTCTCCACAGATTTAAACTGTCCCACCCAATACAAACACACATCTATACGAAACATTTCATGTATGACAAAGAGAGGGTCGAGTTCTGAAATAAAAACTAAAGACATTCAGGAAATGTGAGAACAGTTTTAGCTGGAACTGATGGTGGATCAGAGCCCTTAGGTTTACAACGCTGCAATCACAGGCTTCTGTGTGTGTGAGTTTGTGAGTACATGCTTCATTAAATAATCATGTGACTTTAAGCCAACACAAGTGACTTAAGTGACAAATGAAAGGGTGAACAAGCATATAAAGATTCTTCTCCAACCCTCTGATGTTCAGTGGGTTAGTCTGATGTGTGTGTTTTGATTGTGTGTCCAGCCAAATAGAAGATGGAAATCTCTCGTTTGAGCATTGAAGGGGATGTCAAAAAACTACTTGACCCCTTCAAAAAGAAGAAATGTGAAATAGGGGATCATCCCTGTTCCTCCTGGGACAATTGGTCTGTGAGTGAGGAGAGGTAAAAGGTCTCCACTTAAGTGCAGAACAAAAGACACTGAGAGCGAATGGGAGACAAGAGCAGTGGTGCAAGTCCTTGTTCAGTAGTCAACACATCCGAAACAGTCTTTTCTATCCACACAGAACTTGCTCTCACACACAGACACACAAGGAACTCTGGTTAAGGCAGTGGTGGCAGGTGAGGCTGAAGTGAGGCCGGGGCTAGAATTGGAGAATCAGCGATCAGGGCTCATGGCAGTGAAAGCTCCCACTACTGAGTCGGTACTCTTCCTCATCCTTTGCTCAGTTACACATCTCCCCTTCAGTCACTCAAATGACATCAAATTGGCTGGCACCTGGGGGGAGGGGGGGGGGAGAGTTTGCTTTACAAAAAAAAAGTTTAAAGTCAACAAAGTGTGAGCTATGTGAGACTTCATACCTGTTGTCTATTGCTCTGACAGGCAGCACTCAGATGTTTGAACCAAAGCAGAGCGTTCATTCTGTTCCCTGCCTGGTACTTGTAGGTGTTTCCTAGGCAACAGAGACAAACAGTGTGAGATGCCGAGACTCTCCTCTCCATTAGTGCTCTCAACAGACTGGAAAGATGGATGAAACCCTGCATGACACTGACCAGCCCAATAAAACAGGAAGATGGTTTCAGCGAGTGAAGGAGGAAATTTTCCGTTTGCTTTAACAGCTTTATGCGAACATAAGGAATGCCAGATATGATTAGTATGCACTCCCTTCAGCTAACGAAGGGGGAACTTACTGCTCAGCTAGGTGGAAAAAAACAAAAGTATTCCTGTAGTGTAAATATACAGTACATATATGAGTGTGTGTGTGTGTCCATGTTAAAAATTATAGCATGAAAAACATATGGGTGCCAAACTCCACTGGCTCAGTTTACCTTGTTTCCATCCATTTTCAGAGGTCTGACTGTTTACCATTTCCTCTTTATTTCTTTATATTTGAGTGTGTGTACTTCTTTTCTCTACCGTGACCAAACCCTGCACACCTACACGTGGGGACTGTCTGCATATGGGACTGAAGTTTTGTCCCCAGGAGTACAAAGTGATTTTTAAGACGCAATTTTTGGTCAATAAGGTTATGGTTGCGGATAAGCCTTCAGTTATAATGGCTGAGGTTGGAGGGCTCAAGAATAGAGAACCCTACAACTATATAAAAACAAATGTGTGTGTGTGTGTATATGTGAGAAGAGCCTTACCATGCTCAGAGTCTGTCAGCAGGAAGACATCAGGATGCTCTGGATCATCGGCCATCATGGCCATGAGACCGACCACACATACACTCTTGCTGGATGTGGACTTGAACTGGTCAGAGGACAATGAAAAACATTTAGCTTCTTCTGCCAATCTAAACCATGGCTTTATTGTTTTAGCTTCATAAGTGGCAGACCATGACATCATTAAATGTGGCCCATGAACATGACATAAGCATGAACCGGATCATGTGTAATTCATTGCAGTGCAGGTTGGGTGTGAACTTGCAAATTCTTTTAAAAATGACCAAATGGAAGCAGTAAAGAGATGCATGAGTTTAAGGGAAAATGACCTGTAACCAACTTTGTATTTCATGGCCAAACT
Source organism: Atherinosoma microstoma (assembly GCA_037177055.1). Classification (NCBI taxonomy): domain Eukaryota; kingdom Metazoa; phylum Chordata; class Actinopteri; order Atheriniformes; family Atherinidae; genus Atherinosoma; species Atherinosoma microstoma. The sequence continues at coordinate 23,128,333 of JBBBVU010000015.1, read as the reverse complement.
ACTGTTTCAAACTGTTTGGGCACAGTTTGCTGAATGAAGCCTGAATGAAGCCTTACCAAACTGAACGGCAGACGGTAAAGGCTCCAAATGCACAAACCTGAACAGGAAAAATGGAGTATAAAGAAATGTAGAACGCTACTAGATGCATGGCAATAAGTTCCCGTCGGTCTTAACAAAACACAGGAAAGCTGTGTTTTAGCTTATGAGACTGTATTTATTACTAGCAAACACAGTTTATAGGCACCTCAGGAAACTGTTAAACAGAGTAATGTCCTTGGTGATAGAGAATGATGGGTAGGTAGTTTGATGTGAACATATTTCCTGTGTGACCCTGAATTATGTGTGGGCTGCATAAATAGGCACTCAAGTTATCAGAAGCTGTGAATATTTCAGTAGAATTATCAACACATGCTTTGTGTGTGACCCTTCGGTGTTGCAATATGCACTCCACAAGGTTCCCATTAGCCTGTGAGTGACACACAGGACTGCAGTGATGTCACCGGTCTCATTATTCAATGAGTGCTACCATCTGTCCGTCTGCCGGCTGCACCAGACTCCCACCAGCCCCCTCAATCACTCTCCACACACTTACACTCACACACACACAAAAACTGTTGTTTCACATTCTCTCGTATACTTTCATCTTCTAGTTCTCATCATTTCTCCTGGCTCTCTTCCTGGTGCTCTTCTCTGAGCTGTAGAGTAAGTAAGTGTTCTTGTCATAATGATTCAGTCCCAACAATTCATATTCGAACACACATCCAGCCTTCTTAATCTTATATCATGTCTAAGCAATGTGAAAAATGTGAAGCTTATTGCCTTCATTTCCTTTGTCCTGTCATACCGAGCACAAAATACATGAAGAAGAACCATTAAGTGTTTTTTAAGCATTAATTTTGTAATTAAACATTTTTAAGAGCGAGTAAGTAATGGCTATCATGTGTTGTCTCCTAATAAAACAGAGGGTGTTTTGGGATGACTTGGAGCTGTTGCTCTCATTTCTATCAACAACTGCAGTTCACATGGAGAACATTTATGCCCCATCTTCTGTCCTTGCGTGTCCAAACAAACAACACCTCGAGCACCTGCTGCAAAAATGCAAGATGTGACCATGTCTGTCTGTGCGACTTACATGTTTCCTCTCTGTGGCCTTCAGGGACTTGGCAGGGTAGTAGTAAAGCTGGGTCCCACAAAGAGCCACCCAGTATTTGGTCCAAGATGCCACCTGGATGCACAAAGTGAAATCCAGTCATGAATTACACTAAAGCTGGAGATGATGAGTGATGATGTGAATGGGCTTGTTATATTGTGAAACTTGAAAAACTTAACACAAAAAAAATAGTTATAAGATGGAGAGAAAGCTGTAGAAAGAGAAGGAGACTAAATAAATCTACTAATTAATATAATTAATACTGCTGGTGTGGAAAGACTGGCCAAACTGGAGAAAAAAACTTTTTAGACCTTGTTAAAATTCCAAAGAAGGTCATAAATCATCCACACTACTTATGATGGTTTTAAGTTAATTCAAGTACATGAAAAGCTCCCGATTTACTTCCAGTCTAAACAGAGGAAAATCTTGCAAACATGAAAAAGCCTTAAAAGAGACAAGAAAAACTAAATGAAGAACAATAGAACAGACAAACAGAGGTGCTCCGTAGGTTACAGACTATGTTCTACAGGCAGGTTTTACTGCCCATGTGCTCCTGTATTGAGTATATGTATGAAAAGCACATGGAAGCATTCATGTTCGTGGTTTTACAAGTGTATATTAAGAATGTGTGTTCTCACTGTGGGTTTTTTGCCCTCCTTGAGCATGGTCTTCCGCCTCAACACTCCTTGCACTGTGACTGCTCCTGGGTATAAGTGAACTGCAAGTTCCTCTGATTCAGCTGAGCTGCAACGGGACACAAACAAACATCACAAGCTATATGTGCAAACATACACACATCAAATCACACAGATCAAATCTGAGATAAATTAACAGAGCAGGCAGATCCAATCTGCAAAGTCACCTTCAACCTTGCTTAATTCATTCATACGAAAAAATTTTTTATTTTTTTTTTAAATTCTAAACTACACTTTTATCGGTCTTGCTTTGACAGAATCAAATTTCACAGATATAAATCTGAGCAGTCGTCTTTAAAAAAAAAAAAAGAAGAAGATAAAAAACGGGCAAGGTGGTGTGCAGATTGTGTCTGTCTGGAGGATCAGAGCACGAAGCTCCGTGCAGGAGCCTAGTGGAGCCTAGTGAAGCCTGATAAAGCGAGAGAGAGAGAAATAGAGAAAGCATCCATAACCACGAGGGAAGCTTCATTTGCAACCTACATGAGAAGTGGCATTAATTCTCCAGAAGTCTGTCCCTCTCTACTACGGGAACGGAGATCTCACAGATTGTTGCCAGTAACACGTAGCGTGCCATGTGTTTCTGTGAAAATATATTTTTGCTCCAAGCTGTGAAATACTTTGGAAGCATATCACAAAATAAAGTCTAGGTTGATTCTCATTTCAGGGTCTGGAAAGATGAGAACCAGAGGCAGAAGTTGCTTCTTCTAAAAGGACATCATCTCACTGAAAAGCTATTAGTATTAAAATGTGCTGCAGATTTTATCTTCCAAGTTGCAGCCTCAGGTACGATTTCTGTTGAGACTTCAGCTGATAGATTATATCCCCCAAAATGTGTTGGTAAGAGTGAGACAGACATGCAGGAAACTAAAGAAAGCTCTAGTTAGATTATAGAATGATTTTAGGCAGCAAAAGATAAGAATCATCAACATCAAGGAGAGATCCTTCCCCTTCACCTGATTCGTGATTTCACCAACACACGCATTTGTTTAAAAAAAAAAAAAAAAAAAAAGAAAAAATCACAAGATCACCCGAGCTCTACACACTAAGCATCAGCGCACAGCGGCCCTTGGCAGCGATTGAGGGGTGAAAAGTGAGGGTAAGAGAGAGTTTGGTTGAGATCAAGTTGGTTCCAGTTGGGTACCTGCTGGGCCTCAGGACTCCTCTGTAGGGGATGCGGGCCACACGGGTCACTGGGCCCAGAGAGTGATAGAACCGAGTCCTGTTCAGAATAGGATAAGATACAGGGTAGCACAGGATAGGGGGCACGGAACAGGGTTAAGCTGTGTGACTGCTTCTTTTTTTTTTTGTTGCCATCTTTTGGTTAAAGCTGCATGGGTTAGGGCTGATGAGGAGTCATTTGGTTAAAGTTTAAAGAAATGGTGTTCTGCTAAATAGCTTAGGATGGTTTTCAGGCGGGCAGACTCTTGAGCTGAAGGGTTTTATTTCAGATCTAGCGAGTGTGGCTCCATACACTTGCTCACACGAGGGGGGGCCAACTGGTTGAAGGATTTAAATGATAAGCACATAATACACAAGCATCTTTATATTTTTGCTAAAAGCTGACTGCAGCAGCGGAGGGATGAGGCATGACAGCCTCAGCTGCGAGGCTAAAAGCGATGCTGTGCATGGCGGGTGACGGTTTTAATGGCACACTTAGCATAAGCTTTGAAAATTAGATGATCACATTAGAGATGAGTGTTTAATGATCTGCTTTTTGCATGTGGATGTGATGGAAAAACGCTGCCGACGTGAATATATTACCTTTCAAAAGCAGGCCACGACATCTCTTCACTGAGCTCAGAGCCCTCACTGCTCCCTGCACACACAAAGATCATCAGCAAGGACCTGAAACAAACTGTGCGTCACGTTTGAAAGAATCTAGGTTTTATTCTTACCGAGGGAAATGCCGCTGGACAGTGTTGAGCTCTCTGCTTGTCCTCTGGTGGGACTATGGCTCTCTAAGACGCTGTCGTCCAACAGATGACGAGAACCAGCATTTGGAAATGTTGCGCTTTTAAATTCCACTGTATTCATCTTATGGATAAAACTGAGAAGAAAAACCACAGCAGACATAAATATACACAGAAGCGGCAATATTTTTCTTCTTCTTTAACACCTAGACGACTAAAAACACTGACTTGTAGCCCAAGCTGTGGCACTTCCTGTGTCCGTAGGGTAGCAGGTTTCTAGGAGACGGAGGTGTGGCCGGGACTTTGGTTCCTTCAGCTGCGACTGAACACTTACGGCTGCAGAGAGGGGATGCTTCCTGGCCTGTGAGAAAAAAAACGGGGAACAGTTTAGGAATATGCAAATTATCTTTTTGCTGGAGATCTACACACATACTCACCAGCAAGATCCTCTTTGGAGGCATTGGCTCGTGGTGTGCTGGTACCTGGCTCAATCTTCTGTGACAACCTATGACAAAAAATATCCGTATAAATATCAACAAATATAAGTTTTCAATAAGTAAAAGAGGAAATTAAACAATCTGAGTGAGCACAAGGCCAGAAATAAAATGTGTTGACAGAAATTCTATCATTTGTTTCTTACTTGTAATTTTCATCCTCCACAAACTTCTGCAGCTCCTCGATATACCTGACTGAGTTCAAATACTTCTGTATGTGAAGCATCACTGGTATATCTGAGAGGGGGAAAAACAGGCATAGAAAAAAGGGAATGTGCACATGTGATCCCATGCCAAATATCAAGACAGAACTCTGGAAAGATTAGCGGATTAGACTGTGACATAAGATTAATTAGCCAATTCTCTCATACCATAAAACATCTTTCTGTCCAACTACTACACAGCCATGCTATCCCACAAATGTGTGGCTTTTCCCTGAGTCTCACCATAGGTACAAGATCTCTGCAGATCCGATATGATTCTGAGAATGTTGTTCATCAGGTTGGATCTCTGTTCGTTCTCCAGTATGCTGCCTGTGGAAGGGTAGGCTGAGTCTACGTACGTCAGATCAGACAGGTACATCCCTGAAACAAAGCAGCAGACAGAAAAAGATGCATTGGTTTAATAATTAATCATGCACAGCCCTCATCTCTCATGCACGTATTCTACGGTAAGATAAAAGGTCACAGTGCAAGCCAAATGAGGATGGCGTCCGTCTGCCAGAGGTGTTGTAACCAACACTGGGGAACATGAGAGTTTTCCTGATATTTCATTAGACAGAAAGCATGTGGACACAAACGAGGCTGGACAACACAACCGAGCCAGATCTCCATGGGTGAGTGATGTAAGTGTCATGCAGCTGTGGGCCTTTTTTTTCTTCTTTTTTTTGTCTAAAACCAGCTGGTATTTACATACAGCTTGTCAGACATTACATGGGCAAAAACAGACAGGAATGAAAACCCCAGCATAAACTGGAATTTTCTACAGTTTCAAACTGACTTTTTTTATTCACCATGATCTGCTCCCGCAGGACCTAAACGAGTGCTTTGAGCAGATGACAGATCTTCTCCTCAGCTTTTCTTACTCAAAGCCATCTCTCACCGCCCTCACTTCCCCCCTTTCATTGCCTCTTTTTTGGCAGACTTGGAGCAGACCTCAGACTCTGAGCTTCCCATTGTACAAACCTAGAAGCAGCTTCCTAACTTTCAGAAAAGAGATTAACTCATTTCAGAAGTAAATTGATGATGTCCTTTTCCTTCATTTTTTCCCTTTGCACAATGTTTCTTTTGCATGCAAGAGGGTAGAGATTGAGAGCAGATGTAAGAAAAGATATTATACAGACTCAATGACACAAACAATCCTCCAGCCTGTTAGAAAACACTTGGATACTCAGGTATTATCTATCTATCTATCTATCTATCTATCTATCTATCTATCTATCTATCTATCTATCTATCTATCTATCTATATATAT
>JBBBVU010000015.1:23078035-23122510 GCA_037177055.1 Atherinosoma microstoma | reverse complement strand
TCTATCTATCTATCTATCTATCTATCTATCTATCTATCTATCTATCTATCTATCTATATATATATATATATATATATGAATTTAGAACAACACACAAATAGAGACTAAACACAAAACTGCAGGACCAGAGACATCAGATAAAAAGATGCTAACCTTTTTATGATATCATACACCATTCACCAGTATCTGATTAGACACAAAGAAGAGGGTGGGGAGAGAAAAGAGAGGGTGGGAACATGGATAACAGTTTACAAGTCTTTGGAGACTTGGCTGTTGGGGAGAATGTGGGAGATGGGGAGAAGAGGAGGAAGAAGGGGATCCTGAAGGCTTAACCGCTATAGCTGCTCCTCTATGAGCATGTCAGGGATAACGGCATTTCGTCATGCACAAAGCCATACTCCCTGGAACACCAGCACGCAGATCCATGCTCAGAAAACCAGTGTATGGCTTTATATATGCCAAACCTCCGAGGATCAACAAGAGCAAGAGGAAGAAATGTTGTCACAAAGCAGAGAAAGCACATCCGTTTCTGTTGGGTTCCCTGAGCTGGATGTCTAAAGGCATTGTTTAAATATTTCAGATTTAAACTTTGTGCCTTTGTGATGAGAAAAAAAAAGGGTGAACAAGCTCAGACTGCATGAGGAGCAAAGTTTTTTGCCCTGATGGCAACACAAATCACCGTTTTCTGCATGCTTCTGTGTCCAGCTGTTCTTGACAGGAAGGCGCTCTGAGACCCTAGCAGCATTACAATCACTTTATCCCATTACAAAAGGAGAAAGAGACTGGGAGTTATAATGTAGGACAAATGGGGTCAGAGGAGCTTATGCCTGCACTCTAAACTCTGCCAAACACTTCAGGATTCCAACAGGTCTCGTCTCCTTTCACCTAAGCCACTTCCTCAACGTGAGACAGCTGTTGTTGAGAAGGGCAAGTTAAATGAGGCGGCTCTGTTATTCTCTTTTTTATGTATTTTTTTCCATCAGAGTGACATCAGAGAAAGACTGGGCAGTACCAAAAAAATAAAGTGAGGAAGAAAAAGAAAGGAAGTCTTCAACACCGACATCCCCCTTCTCCTCCCCCGTCTTCCTCCTCCCTTCCCTCCCTCCTCTAGTTTCCCCCATCCTTTGTGAAAAATTCAAGGCATCAGTGGTTGGAGCTCAGTCTGCTGAAGAGGCCGGCTTCTGAACCATGCCCCGGGACAGCTAATACAACAACAAGCCCATCTTTGGGAAGTTGGGGCCTTGACTCAAGCCTTGTGATTTGCAGCTACACCCAGGACAGAAGGAGTGAGTGGAAGGGGAGCACCTTAGAGGATTTGGACCAAAAAAAAGAGACAGAGAGATGAGTCCTGAGCACTGCAGCTCAGTGAAGACACAAATCAATACACACGTGAAACTATAACTGCAGGAAAACGTCACTACTCACCACTGGTAACAAAAAAAAAAAGGTAAAAGTTGACAGTTCAATCTGTTTTCAATTTTGTTTTTTGGGAATGTGTGGATGTGCTGGCAGGATGGTATTTGTGTGCATGAGCAGCTGTGAGCGCTCTGGCTAAGAGGTTCGAACGTTTCGTGACTGGAGGTTGTGGCTGCAGACAGGAACATTTAGCAACGCTTCTTTGGCTTTCCTCTTGAGTCTGACCGGGATATTGTGTTCAGCATGCTAACAAGTGGATCGTGTTTATTTACCAGAGACTGGCGATTTAGGTGTTTCTACAGTGCAGGGCCAAAACTGACATCTCTTGTGTAACAGTTTAATTCAAGCAGAAAATCTTAAGTGTCCAATCTTTTCGATCTGAGAAAGTGAAGCATTCCAAGTAATAAAAACTTTCCCGGAAATAAAAATTGCATCTTTTTTCTAAACAGAAAGCTAAAGAGAAAAGGTTAAAAAAAATTATCAAAAAAGCAAAGAGAGAGAAAAGCGGGGCATACCAGCAACACACTTGAGGGAGACTGATCAGATCAGATGGAGAGATTTGAGCTCTGGAGCCAGGCTTGTTTATTTTTTCTCTGCTTATGGTTCCTAGTACAACACCCTCTGAGCCTGGTCTCTAACCAGGGTGCAGGGAAGAAGCAGAGTTCACCTGGTAAAGGGTTAGATCAATAAAACTGCACATAATGAAGTGGTGACATGTCTCTTTACACATGCTCATGCTTGTCACACACTCAGATGCACAGTAAAAAAATAAATAAATAGTTTGGGGAAACCTTAAAAGTAAGCAAACTGTTTTTATCAGTGAGTGGAAGTTCCTGTTACTGATGAGAATTAGGTGGAAAAATGATAACTGTGTCCTATTATCAATCACGCCCTGTGGACATGAGATACTTGAGTCACAAGCTTGCCATGATAACAGAGGCTTTGAACTCTAATAACATCAGTCTGGTGCGCTTCCATAACAACAACTCACAACTGTCTTCAAATGTTTTCACTTATGTCCTGGTGTGTTAGTGGGATGTGTGGAAAAAATCCCATTTGCTAGCGAGCCACATCTGTGAATGATGTAAAAGACCGTGAGAGACAAGCAGAGACCTTAAAAAAGTATGAGATCTGAACTAAAAGGCTGAGAAAATTGTTCATTTGATTTTTCCTCAGAGCAATAAATCACAATATCAATATCTTAAATAACTGAGGCGGGAACAGAAGAGAAAAAGCAGAAAAGATAAAGAGGAGGCAGTCTGAGACATGCCCAGAACATTCCGTGCTGGAGCGCCGGCGCTTGGCCATCAGGTCCATCTGAACCTCCAGTCCAAAGAGGAAAGGGGTCATTTACTATGGACCATTACTACCAATCCATATATAAACTAAGCCTTTTCTTAACCTCCAACCCCTGTTTAATGTCTTTTCTATTTAAAGTTTTAAAAACTCACCGGATGATCCAATAAAAGGCAATCAGGCAGTGCATGATCGGGCAGTCAGACCCAGCAGCAGTCACAAACGCAGCAGGTGATTGATGGCTCACCCAGCTGGCACCAACCAACGGCAGTTTTCAGGGCAACAGGCATGTATATGATCGTATCTCACCATCCAGCCTGAGCCTCTGTGCTGACCCTTCACAGGCACAGATGTGCATCTCAGCTGATCTTACTCGAGAAAAAGAAAGCCTCATGCAGAAGCAGTCAAAGATAACACAGCCATGGACTTGTCCAAAACCGCTGCTCCTGCACTGCTGACCACATGCGGTTAAATCCAGCCAAGGAAAGACAACTTGGACACATATCTCTTAAAACTCAAGCCTATATTGTAATACAAGTGGACGGCAGCAGAAGCTGAAGGAAAATTTGTAGCTATATGGTGAGGCTCATTTAAAATCGCCTTAATGAGCTCTTGGACACAGCTGAACAGACAGGTCACAACAGGGAGCAAGAGGTCAGCCAGGAGGTCGGAGTAAACAGACAAGAGAAGTAGAGGCATGTAGCCAAGTAGAGCCAGTCGGCATGAATGTGTAATGCTGTTTGAGCAAATTTATGTGCTCTTCCATGTTGATTCAGCTAATAGAAAACATGTGTTCGTCCACCGTATGAGTTTAAGGTGAGGTGTGACTAAAGAGGAGAAATGCATACCAACAAAAACGTGCGTATGAGAGATTACGAGCAGTCTCTTAAATAAAAAAAATTCACAGTGTTCAGCCAAAGAAAATGTTGTAACTTTTTAATATTTCCTCTCCCTGGCTCTCCGCTCTTTCCCGAGTCTCCTCCAGCTCTTTTCAGCAGCGTGAAACATTTGTTGAAAGCCAAGTGGGCCTTTACCTGCACAGTTCAAAATAAGCCACCTGTCAGCTAAGCGGTCACCTTGGGTAACACGTTACTGAAGCATAAACAAGCTAAAAACTTGGGGTACTGTTAGAATTTGATCTAGAAAATTTAGCATTATGACGCAGTGTGTAAATTAAGAGCATTGTTGTGGTTTGTTTTTGGAGGGAAGACAGTGTAATGGAGGACGACGACTTCCTTATCTTGATAAGAAAAAGGATCGATAGAAAGGGACAGCCTCATGTGAACTTTGTCTACCTGAATATGATAAACCTACCACAAAACACAGAATGTGCATTAATGTGTGTGCTTTGCAAAAACAGGAAGAGGGGGAACCCACCTCCCACAAAGACCAATTGATTTCAGGGTTTGTGGAGCGGACAAACGGGTGGGTGAGGTAGAGGAAGGGCGGGGCTGCATCCTAATCCCACATATAGACCTCTGACCCCAACATCAGCCCACATGTTTAGAGTCTCTTTACAGAAGATGCAAAACAGATGGGGGGGCCCGTGGGGCCTCAGGGGTGTTTTGGGGTTTTCACTCCTTACTAATATAGCATCGTAAAGGTAGACGACTCAGTACCTAGAAAGCAGGAGGTGGAAAGTTTTTTTTCCTTTTCTTTTTATACACTGTTGCATGGTACGAAGATGCATAAAGACAGCATAATTTATTCTGTAGTATTAATTTTGAATTGTCGTTTTTTTCTTCTTTGGAATTAAAATAATATATATTGTTCTTTTGGTTTTTTATGAGCCCTTTGTGACTTTTTCCTAGCTGTTATTAATGCTCCTCAGTGTGTGCGCCGGTTTGCTTTCATTCATTGTTTTATAATGTCAGCCGCTTTTATGTGTTCCTTACTCATGCTGCGTCCTCCTCTGCACCAACTTGGCTCTGATTTTCTCTCCATCCCACATTTAAATCCTGTCAGAAGTCTGCAGCCGACTGTTTTAACAAGCACACACATACAAACATATGTAAGTGGTAATGTAGCCAACGCTGCTCTGTGGACAGAAATGGTTGGTGACATCATGCATGGATGTCAGGCTGGAAAGAAGTGGGCCTGTTCACTTCGAGCAGACCTGGCTGCGCTCCATGTCACCATGTAAAGCAAAGCTGCTGTTTATCGTTGCTTCTTCCACTCCCGCTCCTCCTCGTTGATCATCCCTTTTTTCTTTCTAACTTTTTGACATTTGTTTCACCAGTTATGATGTGCTGTGTGTTTAGGGGGCATTTTGGACTTGTTGTGGGAAAGTCTGACAAACAGATGGTGGAGTTTAAGCAGGGGATTTTTAAAGCTGGGAAGTACGTTAACTATAAAAATCCAATAAACTTTATCCAAGTCAATTGTTCCCACTTGCTGAACTGCAATCAATCAGACTACAGACTCATGCATCAGAATTGCTAAATTACTGCAGGAGGCGCCATGACCTCTAAAACCCAAAGACAGACAGACATACTTTTGGCAATAAAAAGGCCTCAGCCTTTATTCCACACTCTCATGTCCAGTTTTTTTGTACAAAACATCTGAATACTCCTCAATTACTGCCCACTGATATATGTAGACCTGGCATTCTTTGCTTGTTGACTACGCTGAAATAGCTGCACTTACTTTACCATGGAGTGGTGAGCTCAACGTGTTTGTCTGTTAGAAAGCTGATTCCAATATTTTATCCAGTCAATAATATCCACTTTGTTATTGGCTGCTTTACAGAAAACGCTTGTAGAAGTAAAACATCTAAAAGAACACACTTAACACCCACTTTGCCTCTAACCAGACACCTGCAATGAGTCAGATTTCAATGCAAACAGTTTATACGATATGTATATTAATCAATTTGTTCTGGTTAAAAATGATCAGTGTTTCAAGAGGCTTTTTGCCAATACATACAGTGTAATCTGAAGCCATAGGAGTTCCATATGGCTGTCTTTTGGAGGTAGCAAGCAACATTCATTATAATGTTTAACAAACGATTCAAAGCTAATTTTTCCTGTCTAGCAGTAACGTAAGCAGCCGCTTTGCTTAATGAGTTCTCTGGTCATTTCCTCTCTTTCAACATACAGAAAAGAATTATTTCAGTTTCCCGCTTCGGCACAAAGCTAATCAGGATTAATGCACACCATCAGCTGCAGCGCACACCTCCAAGGTAGATGAAAACCAGTCTCCCTCAAAAGTTGGCATGCAGTCTGCATACATAAAGCGAGCTAAAAGAAGTCTGTGGAGAGAACAACAGCATTGTGAGCATAAAGGTCTGTCAGCAAGGCATTGAATAAACTAAACTCAGATTCATTAAGAACCAGATGAGCTGCACATGTCAAACAGTAAATCATTAATATGGGAACAATGGACAGAAACCATAAAGCAGTACAGCATACGTTGCAGCTTAATAGGTTGAAACAGAGAGAAGATTGTGTCTCTTTCAGCTGAAAATGATTCCATGTTTGAAGAGTGTGTGTGGTTAATAAAAAAAAAAAAAGATGAAGCTGGCTCTGCTCTTAGACTTTTCCTATCACTGCCAAGAGAATACATTGACCTAAAGTCCAGAGAGAAGAATGCAAAAAGACAGAGGGGGGAAGTGAGGACAATTAAAGAGGTTGTATAGCCCACCTCCTCATTATCAAGAATTATTAGGGAGTGAAGACCCAAAGGAGTAACTGGGAAGTTCAGAAGTGTTGCCAAAACACAAGCCAGGCTAGCTTGACTGCAGCAAATCCTTTTTTCCAGACATTATTTCACTTGTTGCACATTATAAGAATAAATATGTTGTTTGTCAGCGAAGTAGCGCCAACAAGAAATTTGATAAATCGTTTCAACATTTGAGGGAAAAATTGGTTTCAGTTTTTCTTATTTGCTTACAGTGTATGACTTCCATATGCTTTTATTTAACTGCAGCTGAAGAGAGTGAAAGTAACACCAGAAAAGCAGAGCGGAAGGAAAGGGTTCAGAAAGAAAGAAAAGGAACGAGGAGGTGGTTGACACATTAAACACACATTAGATGGAGAGCTTCGGCCAAAGAAGAGAAAGCAAATGGAGGTTTTGTTGGGTTTTTTCGCTCTCTTTATCTTCGAGAGGATCTGCCTCAAGTTATTTTCACGACGCCTGGCCAGGAAGGGAAAAGGGTCATGACACATTTTCTACTAGTGCTGGGCTCCTCCATCTTTTATCTACTACTGTGTGTGCTATCCTTTTAAATCTTTGTTCTTTGCTTCCGCCTCACAGCCAGTCTCCCCCTCCTCTTGTGCAGTCCATGTAGTATCCATGCACATGGCTCTGCTCCTCTGTAGTATATTCAGATTGTAAATTTTCCCTTAAGTACATAATCATGTAAATTGAGCAAACACCAAACGTGCAACACCAAACCTGAAAGCAAACTCTTGTCCAATAAATGGGCATAATAAATCTGTCCACACAAATGTGTTTTGGTGCACTGACCTTGTCATAAAAAGGCCAACAAACCTACAAAAGAGAAACTACACAGTTTTTCCATTGTAAGATAAAATCACATTCACTAAACAGGGTAGCAAGTCAGGACTGAGTTCTGTTGAGATATGTACAAGCTGTGCTGTCTCAGACACGCGTGGACTTTTATATCTGGCTACTTTTGTTGCTGAATCTGCAAACCAAGGGGCAATATCCCCCCTCAGCTACTACTGATGCAATAGAATAGGTCAATAATGGCCTTTATACAACTGTGAGCAAATTAAAAAAGTGTCCTTTTCACTTAAAATCAGCTCATTTCCTCTTGGATTCAAATCTTTAAAACACAAATACAACATATTAGCAAAGGCACAAAGGTCCTCTGACATTTTCTGAGGCAAAAAAAAAAGAAAAAGAAAAAGAACCTCTCTGCCAGAGAGGAAACGCTGAGGAAACGCTGTAAACGTTGTACCTTTGTGACACACAAAGTGACCTGTCTGAGATTCCTGGAATGTCTTTGATATGTTGTGGTTCAATGAAAGAGGCATGGCCCTTCATGCTCAGAGCAACGACCCAGAGGGAAATCACTGAGAGAGGCAGGAAGTGAAAAACGGAAGGGATGAGAAAGAAAGCAGAAGGACGAAAGAACAAAATGTCAGTAACAGCTGATGGGTGAGCTTTAACTGTCTTACGCGTGTGCCCTAAACCGTACATATATGGGCGCATCTTTGGAGCTGATGGCAACAGTAAAAGAGCGGCCATGATTTAGAAGAGAGGACACAGCGGAGAGCTGATGCTGCTGTTAAAGTCGTTAGCAGCTTTCACTGAGGTCAGCAAGGATACAGTACCTGGTTACGCTGTCAGACACACTGGCTGCTGGAAAAACACCCGACCATGAAAATGAATAACGTCCCTGGATAGTCATGCACACACAGTATTCAATCATACAGATGGATGCAAAACCTCACACATACCATTAAGAGTGCATGTGCATACACAAACCTTCATGCACACGAACTGGAGTACTTGCTACAGCCCTGTCCCTTCTCAACATTGTTCCAAGTGACATAATTGCCAGAATTCCTGAAGAACCACAATGGCGTCATATGAGAGACACACGAGGCCCAAGACTCAGGGTGGAGGTACAACTTAATGATGTGGCACTGAGTAAAAACTGACTGTGAAGAGTGATGGAGTGGATTAGGTGGGATAGTCAGCCCTGGTCACACACTCAGGTCGAGGTGTTAAACGGAGCAGTGACGTTAGTTTAAAAGCTGTTTTTAATGTGTTTTTGTACTGGTGAAAAACAAAACTCCAAACAGTGGGGAAAAGAATGAGGGCCCAAAAGTACCCCCCCCCCCCCTCATATTAGACGGGACTGAAAGTAACTTTGCACATATTTTTTCTAACTTCATCCTCCCCAACCCCTGTTGTGACTGCCTGCGTGAGTGCTTTTGTAAAAATCTTTCAAGTGAAACACAAATACTCCCTCCTACCCAGCATCTCTGTTGGTGTTTTAACCTGTCTCACAGGAAGCTGCATTGGAATTTGGGGTCAGTGTGTTTTACATGGGGGGCATGGGATGGAGAGGGCACCACTGTACAAGTAAGCATTACTGTAACAATAATGTCAAATACTTTTTTTTTTTTTTTTTAAACCAAACTTTAGGAAATAAAGAGTTACTTTTGCTATATGTCTTTGCATTTCATTGCATTCAGGCAGTAGTTACATCCAGGTGACAAAACGCAATAAGAAGACATTACTAGTTGTGCTTTTTTTGCACGCTGACAACGCTTAGATCACCACAGGAGAAAAAGAAGCCAAAGTAAAATAACACCCATATCCAAAATGTACAAGCTTAACTGTCTATTAACCCAGAACAAGTTTGGATGTTGGATAATCATTTGACTTACATGACTGGTCAGCTGTTTCCACTTTTAGTGATGAAACATGGCCAATGCTATGCTAATTGACATGAGACTACAACGTACCTGGCTAAAAATAATTCTGGAAAATCTCTCATCGTTTTTCCCCATGTCCATGTCCAAGGCAACTGGTTTTCCTTTTCTTTTGAAGTTTTATTTATGGACTAATCTGGAAAAATAACTACTATTTGAGGACCGAGGACTACATTGTAGCCAAACTGTACCGAGACTTCCTGTAGCAAACATGCTGAAAAGATCTAACAAAGCTTTCCTGGAAAGGTTTCTGTAGTCATAAAAGACTTAAGTTGAATACTGTACGAGACAAGATGATTGATGTTTGCTAAAGAAAAAAAAAAATGTAATTTCAAGATTACAGAGGAGAGAGTAAACGTACAAGTACATACCTAAGGTAAAGCGGAGAAGGTATGATAGAATAAGGCCTACTTATAGAACTTCAGATAAGTGGGGTCGCCGTCAGCAGGGAACTCATCTAAGATAGAAAGCAGACCATATCGTGTTGGCTGGACAGAAAAGCTTCTCTATTTCACTCATTTATTATTATAAAGTTCTACGAAACAACTACGTCACAACTCTGCTACTGCATCTTCTTCTGAATAATTACTTGATTATCTGTGAATGTGCGTGGAGTGTAAAACACCTCATTAAAATCCTATGGAAGACTCTTCTGGAAAAGCATACAATAAATATCCTGGATAAAGTTAATTCCTTTTGTTAGTCAGTGTTTCCTTAAAGTCTTGTATTCTTTCAGGTTGGCTTGGAGGAAGCCCCAGTAGCTGTCCATCAATCCAGCCAGCCAGCCAGCAGCAATGCGGGGGCTGATGTGGAGTCTGTGTGCCCTGCTCTGCCTCACCCTTTGGGAGGAAAGTTACTGCAGGAGCTCCAGGGAAGCCCGGAGGGCCAAAGAGTCTTCGCTCCAGAGAAATAAAAGAGCTGCTGCGGATGCTGATGCTAAAAAGTGTTCCTATACTTTCCTGGTACCTCAGCAGAGGATCACAGGTAGGATGGATATAATAGAAATATGACTTTGTATCATAAAGACTGTTTTTCGTTCCGTTGCACCACATCAGCTTCTCGTTAATCTAAATATTTTATATGCATCATCAGGTCCAATCTGTGCCAGCACCACAGGCCCCGAGCCAGACAAGGACAGAGTGACCCGTATGGACATTGCAGATGTGCGGGAGGTGCTCAACAAACAGCGGCGGGAGATTGAGACGCTACAGCTGGTGGTAGATGTGGATGGTAACTTGGTGAATGAGATGAAGTTGCTGCGGAAGGAGAGCAGGAACATGAACTCTAGGGTGACCCAGCTCTATATGCAGCTGCTGCATGAGATCATCAGGAAAAGGGACAATTCTCTGGAGCTGGCCCAGCTGGAGAACCGTGTCCTGAATGTGACCTCAGAGATGATGCGACTGGCTTCCAGGTACAAGGAGCTGGAAGCACGGTTTGCCACAATGGCCGGGGTGGTCAACAACCAGTCCATTCTCATCTCAGCACTGGAGGAGCAATGCCTGAGAACGATGGGACGCAGCGAGCTACCCCCGGTTCCTCCGCTGGTGCAGGTGGTGCCGCAGAATTTACCAGTTAACAACCGTTTTACCAATGAGATCCCGAGATACAACCGGGCCTTCCCCCGAGGATCACGCATGGACTCATCCACTGCAAGCCCATTTGGGATCGATCCTCCACCACCACAGGCAACACTTACATCTGATGGTATGTACTGGTTTTAACATGACAGGGGATGATGGAGGAATAAGTGAACACTAAAGCAACCAGAGACCAAATGATTTTTAGGAGATGGAAGCTGAGTGAAAAAAACCCGAAATGTCCCAAGTCATTTTCTGTTATTTCTATAATGGTCCGCTTTAAATGTACAAACAAGTACTTAAGCACAATTAGCTAAGGACTGCAATTCAAAACGCATTTCCTCACAAGAGTTGGTATTGCTGAGGCACAGTTGGCTCTTCCTTGGCGTGCTACAGAGGCAGTGAAATCATACATTCCTATGTTCCCACTTGGCTGCCTGTATTGGCTGCTTTGTATTGAGCATATGTGCTAAATTAGTGGTATGTGGATTAGGACTCTGAACAGCACTGAAAAATACTTCATATAACAGGGGGGGGGATAGCTACATTAAAGCCCTGTTCAATCTATAGAAGACATACAAGGTAAAGACACTGTCAAGGTGCATATATATGATAGACTAGGATAGTCCATTAAGTCTTAGATCTCTGCACAAAACCATGAAATCAGACATAGTCTTTTAAGAGACGAGGCTCTTCTCCAAAGCTACTGCTCATTTCCCAGAGACAGACTGGTTCTGACATCTGAAAAACATCACCTCCAATGTGAAACTAATTTGCAAGGTTAGAATGCTACTTGGAAATGGCTCCTAAAACTTGGTTCAGGCTTTTGTATTTTGACTGGCGATCAGAGTATGGCGGGGAATGTTGACAGATGTTATACAACCCGGTGGTAAAATGGATGAAATCATTCATTTCTCCCTCAGACAAAAGGGGAAATAAAATAAGGTGCATTTGATTAATGGAGGGAGTAACTTGGTACGGTGAAATAATATGATTCATTGAGAAATATTTAGTCGAACGCAAGTATGTATGATTTAGGAAAAGAAAAATCAAATAGGTCTGTTTACATTAATCAGTCATGTCTAGGTCAACATCAGATCTGGCATTACTCAAAAAACAAACTTCACTCATGACAAACAAAACACACAAGAAAAAACCTAAAATAATTATATGGAAGCATATGTGCACATATGGGAGATAACTATATGACAGCATATACACAGTAATGTGCAGTATAATTAAACCAATCTGTTTTATAAGAGCTTTGCTGTTAATTTTTCAGAAACCTGTGAGTGAAACACAAACACTAAGCTGTCACCACTTTCCAGTGATGCTGAGATCCATTAATGAGAAGTGAAAGTGGCATATTTTTAAAAGCCTCCAAGGAGGAAGGGGGAAAAAAGGGAGGGGATGTAAGAAAGCATAAAGTGAGGAAGTGGTTGTGGGAGGTAAAATGGCAAGAGCTGTACTTGGATGGCAAAAACAACAAAAACAACAACAAAAGGGCAAGAATGTGAAAAAAAATAATGTGGGATTTAACCCCTCAGATTTTTTCTTTTTTCCCCTATTAGACAGACAGACCATGTACATGGATACATTTCTCTGCAGACGGTGAAACGACAAACCACTGCAACCTCCTGAACAAGCTCTCTTCCATGTAGGTTCAGTACAACTGTAAATACACAATGGCCGGCCACAATTTGGTCTAGCTGAAGCCTTCTTGAGCAAAGTCATGTTTGATTTATTTTTAACCTCAACCTGAAGAACTTGATTAGGTTTGATGAAGACATTACTAGAAAAATACAAGCCTGTGCTGAGAGGCTTTGGATATCCGTCCAGGGGCATCACACCGAGTCCTTATGTGCCCCACCAATACTCAGCTAAGAAAACCATCCACCAAAAAGCCTGTGGGCCCTGGAGGCCCCACACACAAAGCCTGTGTTCATGTCTGTTTAATAAATATTCACACAAGGGGAAAGAGAGGAAATATGGTGCGTTTACATTCAGCTGCTTCAGTTCTGGATGCAGCTATGTACAGGCTTCAATTGAAAGATAACTCAAGAGAAATATTCACATTCTAGTTTACGTGTATATCTATTTATGACTCTTCAGGCGGAAATGTTTTTGTGGTCAGAGTAAAATCAGATACTTTTTCAACTCTGGCTGGCACAGGCACCCCTTGGCTGGATAAAGTGAAGCTGATGGACAAAGATTGCCACAGTGATACATCTCCTCAAACCATTAGCTTCCAGCAGACATTCTTTCAAAGAAATTCGGATTTTACCTACTAGATTCTAACTTTTGTAAACCTGACAACAACCATGCTAAGATAAAAAAAAAAAAAAAAGGATTTCTTTTAATTCACTCTTAAAAATCAGACATGAGAATCAAATGTGCAGTCAGTCATGTTCTCACCAGCCTTTTATTTTTTTTTTTTTTTTTTTTTACAACCATCTTTCCAACCACAGGTCCATTCAAGGACTGTTACCAGGTGCGGCAGGCCGGCCACACCACTAGCGGGATGTACCTGCTTAAGACTGACAACAGTGATCGACTGATTCAAGCCTGGTGTGAACATAGCCTTGACAACGGAGGATGGACAGTGTTGCAAAGGAGGAGAGATGGCTCTGTTAACTTCTTTCGCAATTGGGAGACCTATAAGGTAATTTAATTTTTGAGAAAGAACATTAAGTTAAAGCAAGCATGTCCAAGGTTTAAAAAGAAAAGTGAATTCCATCAATTAGCAAACTTTTCTCACAGCTATTCTTCTTCCCTCTAGTCTCAGTAGTTCATTTTGGGGTCACTAAGCAAGTACTTGGTCCAATAGTATAAACAGCTTAGTGGTGGATTTCCTCACACTGAAATGGCAGCCAAGAACTGCATCCAGGGATCTAGATACAAATAAATGGAATCAGAGAACCCCGGTGGGCTGAGAGGGAAATGTAGCTCAACTCTCAGCCCCACGGGTTATGATCTCTCTGTCCTTTTCTTCCCCTGTGTCATCCTTGGAGTTGAGACATGATCCAAGATTTTAACGACTGGGGAGGAATAGCAAAGAAAAAGAATTTAAGCACCAAGTAAAATATGACATCAGTGGGTCTGGTCCCGGGGTTTTCTTTTTCTAATGAAAAGAAAGGGTAAGAGTTTCCCATCAGCCATAAAATTAGATTTTAAAATCAATACACGCGTACCGTTTACATCAGAGGATTGCGTCTAGGCAGCTCTGCTCTTCCAGTCCTCTCCATCCAGCTTGGGCCAAATCGCCGCTGCCTCTGCCATTTAACTAATTCATTGAGTGAGAAGCCATGGATAACATCCTTAACACATTAACGTCTCAATGGGAAGAAGATTTGATATCATGCCACTTGATTGGAAGGATCAGCCTCATTTAAACTCAGCACTCTGGAATGAAATCTCCTTAAGCCGACTCTGCTGTACTGTTTGTGTGTTTTGGACATAAGCCTGATAATAAAAAGATCTGTACATTAAAGAGTTAGCCGTGTCAGAGCATTTGTTGCGCTAGCTCAGAATAAAACCACATGAAAATGCCGTGACATTTAAACTTAAGCCATGACTGAAAAGAACGTACTGTGGTGCTTGTCCTCTACAGAAAGGCTTTGGCAACATAGATGGTGAACACTGGCTTGGGCTGGAGAATACCTTCAACCTGGCAAAACAGGGTGACTACAAGCTAATAATAGAGTTGGAAGACTGGACTGGGAAGAAGGTGTACGCCGAGTACAGCAGCTTCCACCTGGAGCCAGAGAGCGAGGGTTATCGGCTGAGGTTGGGAACCTACCAGGGCAACGCTGGTGATTCTTTCAGCAGTCACAACGGCAAACAGTTCACCACGCTCGATCGGGATAAGGATGCATTCACTGGTAGGTGAACGTACGAATTCAAAAACTTTAAATGTTTCCTGGCTATGTTTGTTTGTGGTACAGCAAGTGCACTGCCCTGATCTCGTATCGTGCTCTTCTTTTCAACAGGTAATTGTGCCCATTTCCATAAAGGTGGCTGGTGGTACAACGCTTGTGGTCAGACAAATCTGAATGGTGTGTGGTACAGCGGTGGAGTTTACCGCAGCAAATTCCAAGACGGGATCTTCTGGGCAGATTATGGAGGTGGCTTCTACTCTCTCAAATCTGTTCGCCTCATGATCCGACCAATCGACTGAAACCTTGAACTGTGGTTCCCTTTAATCGCACCCCCACCTCCCGTTTGAGCGTCTTCTACCTAAAAATAAATGATGTATAAAGGCAGAATCAGGAATCTCTGCTACCTTATCTCAAAGCCTTGTAAAAAAAAAAGCAACTGGAGGAAGAGACAGGGGCATATGTCTATGGCCAGACAATAACGAGTCCGCATAGCAGCTTCAATGGAGACTAATCACATCACCCTCTCTAAGTAATTGCTCTCCTCCACCTATCAGATTGGACATTATTGGCCCATTGAGCTCACTGAGGCCATTCGGTATTACTCTCATGTGTCTTATTTTACTCTGTCTTCTTGAGACTCAGTGTGTAATAAAGGGAAAAGGCCATTTACTAAAAACAAGAGGTTTCTTTTGAGCAGCTAATGGCGACTTATTGAAATTAGTGCTTCCCATAGCATGGGGTACTGGATATACTGGGATGTGTAACATACATAGCATGAAAATTGATGCAATTTTAAGTTGTGTTTTTAGAATACCTGAAAATCAAACGGTGACGGACAGGCCTCGCTAAATCTACTGTCCCCTTGTTTCTGGGATCTTCTGGACTTCTGGGGTTTCTTCTAACCCCCAAATGAGAGTAAACTCATGTCAGCATGTTCTTGTCTGATGTGCATATGACTGAGCTGGCTTTGGTATGTAAATATCGTTGGCTATATTTGTGAAAGTTAATTTAAGAGTTGCGATTCCACTCAGGCCAAATGTTCACAGTGTTGTCACGCTGCCATTCTTTGTTATTTATCAGTGTATTTATAGTAAATTTAGTCAGTCATGGCCATTTTATATCCACTCCTGTAACAATACAATTCTGCATATTTTTTTAATCCAGTGTAGAAATGCATTAGCAACACTTGAACACATCAGAATAAATCCAGATTGTCTGGTTGACTTGTGGATGGAGACCATGTGATGTGCACTGCTAGCCATCCAATAAAAAAAAGTTGTTTATAAACATGAAATTGTCTTTCAGTTTCCACTAATCAGTGGAGTGGTAAAGGAATAGCATCTCGGCTTGTTCAAGAGCCAGAAAAAATACAAAAACAATACATCACTGGGGGGAAAAAGGATGTACCATCATCTACAACTAAGCATCGTCTTTGATCTGATTCAAGTGCTACAGAAGTTGTCATAGCACAAAAAGAGGTCCGAGCAGAATAAACTCCAACTGTGACCACTGTAAGGGACTATATGTATAAATCCCATCAATCAAAGTTGTAAAGTAACAAGACTACAGCAAAAGGAAGCCTCGAAAGAATCCTAAAAATCAAAAAAACAGCAGTTTATCAGAGATAAATCGAACAATATCACAGATAGACAGACGTAGGAGGACATTAACTGATGGTGCTGTGGAAGAATTTAGACTAAAATGAAAGCAGAAAGAGACAGAATGATAAATAAGCAAAAGACAGCTGGAAGGGGGCTTGGAGGAGAACATTCCTTTCACATAAAACCACTGAGCATATCTTGAAATGATGGTTCCCCTCTGGACAGTTTCCCCCCAGAGGGCTGTCAGTCAGAACAGATAGGAGCTGTCCGACACTGTAACACTATAAGGAAAGCATAGCTACAGTCAACACATTGTGGCTCGCATGTTCACGCTAATAGAAAGCCAACAAAGCTGACAGAGCCTCAGGCTGTTGGACATCTACAATACTGTACGTCTCTGCAGTCCCACAGTCTGGGCCTGAATAAGACGAGCTGTACAGGCTGCTGACAAAAATATGTGATTTATAGGATCCAGTGGAGAAATGAACCCCACAGTTGGCAGAATTTTTGATCTGAGACATATAACACTTTAATCCTGAAGTTTTCCATTACAGTACATTAGTTGTTCCATGTCTGTGTCCCACGGCAACTGCTACTCAGCGGAAAGAGTAAAGGCCCTTGCGCTTGTTTCTGGCCTTCTGCTAAGTCGGTCTCTACTGGCAGAGGCCAAAGACAAAATCTGTACTACAACATGTCATTAAAAAGTACATAAAAATTACACTTGGACTATCAAATATAAAGGAGGCACATTATTCAGAATTGTTCCGTGTATATCCTCTTTGTTTTTCACTTGTCTAACAGAACACATAAGCTTTAATACAACTCATGTATCTTTTAACAACTGCAATCAACTTATATGTTACGTAAAGCTCTTCATGTACCTGCATGAACACAGTCAAAACACTTGGGTATGGCAGGATGTGACTTTAATAGCAAACAGGGATGGGGAACTAAGACAACTGCTGTTGTGCTGTGTTCCCTGCATGGCTGGTGCAAAACAAGGTAAAAGGAAAATGAGCTTAGGAAACATTTTGTGCTTATATATGTTTGTGGAGCCATGCATTTCTAAGGGTTATTTGTTTTTATGTGATTTGTAGAACGGGTTTATCTGAACATTCAACAAGCTGGCAAAGTGGTGTGTGCACAGACAAGAGAGCGCTGTGTCTGCCAAGCCTAATAGCAGGTCAGAGATCACATAAAGAAAAATCAAAACTCTAACTGTAGCGCAAACACACAACTCTTTCACCAGACCTGTTATTACCAGAAGCATTTATCACAAATGCCAAGATGCAAAAAAAGCAAAGCCAGGAACTCACTGAAAGGCCACAAAACTGGCACATAAGCACATTCATGTTCATTCACAGCCATAGTGTGGGCTATGTCTTTCATTTAAGCTTTGGCCTGAATTCAACATGTTTGTTTAGTGACCACTAACAAACATATGCGCATATACGTCAACTCTCCAAACTTATCCATTACATACACACTCACGCCCACCCACCCACCCAAAAATTAGATTTAGCGTAGTACAAGTGCTGCGGTTTTATATCTCCCAAAGTTTGGGTGAATTTATGATTAAGGGAAATGTCTCAGGGCTAGCGAGAGTGGTGATTTCCCTCTTTTTTTTTGCGTTAACTTGGCTCTTCTCAAAGGAAACACCATCCTAGTCATAGACTGATAATACAAGAGAAACCTCACCCCAAGACAGAGCTGCTAGTCACACGTCATTGCTTGCCATGCAAAACCCTTCCCAAATGGCAAGTCTTTCCCTCCATCCTAACAAGCAGAACATACATTTAAGCTGGCAAACTTATGCCATTTCACAGCCCGAGCTCTGCGTTAGTCCCAAAGTCTGTCATCACTTGCCTTCCATGACGGGGAACAGTGGGGGAAAATGGGCAGTTAAATGTTCCTGAAACAACTAAAAGTCTTCGGTCCTCTTTTTTGAGGCTTGTAGCTGTGTTTGTGCACAATTGGGTATCTATGTTTGAATCACATAGCAGTAGCTTTGAGAGGAGAATGGTGGCAAAACGAAATCAGTCATCTTTAAATCAAAACAAGAACAAACAGTACAGCAGTAAAACCACACACACGGGCATTTTCCTTACACAACTCATGAGGGATTCCTGAGTGATGTCATACTCTGGAGCCAAAGAAAGAAAGATCTTAATGCTCAAGGAAAGGACCTTTTTTTCCCCAGGTATTACTGATTCATGCGTTTGTTCCCGCTAAGAGGATCTTTGAGATGACTCTACAAGGCAGCAAATTTATGTTCAACATTCCCTCTTCCCTCAGTTTGTGGAAGCCAAGCTAAATAAAAACCAATGACTGATGGGGTAGAAAGAGGCAAAAGCTACATTGGAAACAAGCAGCTTACTGAGAAAGAAGACAGAGAAATGGAAGAACAACAAAAGATAAAATACGACTGAGGTATTGAATAATCCATGAGGCAACAATACCAGACACGCAGGCTGAGGCGGTTTGTTTTGTCTGACCCAGAGGATTGATATCATATCAACCATAAGCCTGTAGGAGCCAATACATTTTTTATACTTTGGGCATCTCAACGCAGCTTTTAAGATCAGATGCTGTAGTGGCCTTAGAGGGAAATAGGTTTGTGTCCCTTACCTAAGTAGGGTATGCAAGAGACCATGCTCTGACTGCTAATGTAGTCTCTTAGACGTTTATAGTTGTCTTCTTTGGACATCAGGTAGTCGAGCCGATCAAACGTTGCTTTGTCCTTCCGACTTAGTAACTGTGTGGGAAACGGGAAGGTGAAATGGAGAGAAACAGGAAGAGGGCATCAGGGCAAGTAGAAATACAAAAAAAAATAACAATTAAACTTAAAATTTTTTATCTTATTTCAGCTACATCTAGTGCAGTGTCCATTTAAGAGAAAGTGTAATCCAATGAATGGTGGTGTGCATGCATGCATGTCGCAGAGCAAATACAAGATGTGTAAAATGACCCACAGGAGCATTAATAAGCCTAATATAGATACTAATACTATATAAAAAAGCAGAAACTCCCTTTGTATTTGATGCTAGTTTTGAACAGTCATACGGTGAAAGTTGTCCTTGTTATGTTGTTGTGGAGCAGAGTTTAAACTACACAGTGCAGGTTGTCTGATTCAAAAGGAAAATACATCATATTTTGTCGAAATGAGTGTTTGGGAAATTACCAATGACCTTAAAGTATTTTGTAAGACATAAGTGAAAACATCCAGAGAAAAATGTAGCTATTCAAAGCAGTGCTTCTAAAAATTGCTGTTTTTACCACCAATACATCAACTAGGATTTACTCTTCATGCTCTGTGTACACAAAAGCATTGGTTTTTGTAGCTTCTGATTAAGTTAAATGATCTTTTTTGAGATTTCCATCAACATGAATTATTTTGGCATTTTAGGTTTTTAAGACAGAAACAAGCTAACTGGAGTTATTGTTCCTTCCTAGATGCATTTTAACTGCTAACCAGGACTTCCTCTCAATTCTTCACTGGCTCCATCCTATCACAACACAAACTCATTTCTCTATGAGGGGAAAGATTTTGTCAGATTCTTGTTCATTCCTAGTCTCCTTGGTGCCCGTTTGGCTCATAATAAGGCAGCGTGGATTAAAATTTGTGATTTTTAAACTCATTTTAGCTATTCTGGTATCCTTTTCCAACTGCTGAGCTGGTTTGTTCTTCAATTATACTAAACTTTGATACTAAAAAGGCTCCAAATATGACTATAGCGCATATATTAATGTAAATGTACTTACAATTAAAGCAACTGTGTTTGATAAGCTGTAAGTTGCACTGAAAGACATTTCTTCTTTTTATTTTAACTCTATAAATCCAACTCTGAAAAGAGAATAAGGTCAAGAGAGTGTACACTAGTCGTGTGAAGTTAGGGGGTTGTAAATGTACTAACAGCCCCCCCCCCCCACCAAAGAACAAAACAAAACATGTCATCCACTGTATTGTCTCACTTGTGCTAGTTTATATTAGCCTTTGGTTATGTGTCAAGTGTTTTCAGGCCTTAATGAAAGCACTCCAGTAATATACCACATTTGCATGAAAAGCAGTCTAAATATACTTACCGCCCATGTTTTGGTTAGCCTGAAGATGGGTGCACTCTGTAGCCCTGACACCACAGCCATGACAGCATGGAGGTTGTTCATGTCACACAGTTTCTATGAAATGTTACAGTACATCACACATTTATTTAGTTTACACAACCACCGTTCATGGGAAATGGAATAAAGTTGTATTGAGCTTAGACATGTATACCTTGGCAGTGCGAATGTACAGACTCAGCACCTCAGCTCTGATCTTCAGGGTTTGCGCATGAAGGATCTCTCGTACCACCCAGAAACTTGTCTAGAAAAAACACACATAAGCAAGGATTACGGCGGCGAGCAAAACCCACAGACTTGCCAAAAACAGATGTAAGATACAATCATGTATAAGATCCGAGGCACAATGAGGATTTCAGGTGTGTTAAAACAGGGATTTGGATTTCTGTGTCTCCAGATCTCTAGACTTTGAGTCAAGAGCCAAACGGTGCAGAACCAAGATAACTCAGATTCTGAAACCATTGCAAAACAGACTGTTAAGAGTAATGCTCCATTAGAGTTAATTAGGAATTAGCACTTGATGAAAAACAAGACCTTCAGTTGGGAATCTGCTTCATGTCAGCTGGTAGATATCCACAATAACTCCAAGTATGTCAAAATAGAAAGGAGGGAAAAGACATTGAATACACGTGTGTGTATTCAGAAGACTTGGCCGGACTGTGAGTGATGTCGGAAATGTGTCTCTTTGGGGAGATTGCTGGCAGGACAAAGTTCTGATTAGACATACACATTCAGACAAGTCAGTGAATCAATCAGTGTTTGAGCTCTTGGGATGGAGGGAATGGAAAGAAGGGAAAAAAGAATTGTGAGGGAAAAGAGGAGGGAATGGGAAGGGAAGTTAGATTCAACACTGCAGGGCTCCGAGGGCTTTCAAAGCCCCCAGCTGTCTGCACATTGTGTTCTGATAAGACATGAAGTCGGACCATCTCTGTGTCCTACTCTAGCACAAAAACAAGAACTCTTCTGGTATCTTATCTGCATGTCTCTCCCTTATTTTCCATCTCATTTAAAAACTAACTTTGCCAAAAAGATGAGAAGTCATTAAAGTCATGGACCATAATATCTTCTCTTTCTAAAAGTATATATGCATGATTGTATCAGCTTCAACATCTTTTACAATCATGTTGACCCTAACCTATCCGATCTGTCTTTGCCAGCTTTTCCCTGGAAACTGCCCCAATACTTGTTTTTGTTTCTGGGTAGGGGTAAAGAGCTGAGGAGTGAGAGGTAAATCCATCCAGCGACTCATTCTCTCACTCCCCGTCGTCTCTTATAAACAGGATGGACACGTCAAACTAGGTCTAATCCATGGGACAATGAATCCACAGAAAACAGAGACATGTGTTTTCAATTCTTTACCATTTTCACATGAAGTTGGATGCAGAGAAGGAGTAGGACGTGAATGAAAATTGACAGGAGAAGCAAAGATGGTGGACCCAGACTTTAATTGACTTTTACTTTAATCTTCTGAATTAGAGTAGAAACCTTCTGTGAGGAGGAGGCACTTTTTACATCTACCTTCAGCCTCCACTGAACAGTAACTGTAACATGTGATACCAGTGTGGGAGAAAAACATGTTGCAGCTTCTCTTTTAGTTTCCTCTGAGGTCCAACTTGATATCTGAGGTCACTCTGGACAAAGAATCTTTGTAAAAATCACTGTACCTATGGGATTCATTACAGAGTATGTGTCACAGACTGCCTCGGTATCCAAAAGTGCACAGAGACACATTCACCAATGTATATGTGTGCCTGAGTGTGGAGCCCATTCAGACAGGGAGCCGTCTTTGCACATCCTGTACAGTAGGATAATGTCTTTGTGGCTGTGTTTATGAGCGTACCAAAGCCTCCAGATGGAACTACAAGGTCCCAGTGATTCAATAATCATAAATTAGCAGAAAAAGACTAATTTAAACACAAGCTGATAGCTGTGCATCAACCAGTTTAATGACCTGAGGGGAGGAAGGCAGAGATGGGAATTTAGTCCTGGCAGCTAACTGATGTCAGGATCTGATCCCTGGTGTGCTGACACTAACTCAGTAGTTGATCAAATCTAAAAGATGAACATAAATATTCAAATTATAGCCTTATTTCTGTAACATGCTGGTGCAAAAAACAACGTTATTACAAAACCTCCCAAAAACAAAAAGCAGAGTATTCATCATTATGTGTTAAATACACCAGCCAATTATTTTCTGCTTCATTGGCTCCTAAAGCAGAGCAGCATCAAACCCAAGAATATGGCTTGAGCTCATGCATAGGGGCTTTCTGGGGCCTGTCTACTCTCACAGGCCAAGTGCTTTTATCCAGCTCATTTTCCTTGGCTCACAGCTGCTGAATGAGTGCAGCAAAACTTCTTGAATCACTGTTTGGGATTTGCGCTTCACGGGGAAGTTTCCACAGTAACAGCATTCTTGTTAGATTATCTCATATTCATACTGGAGGGCAGTAAAGTGGGTCTTAGAGGAGATTGGCAAAAACACTGGAAGCAGATTAAAAGACAAGGCTACCCTGTGAACCATTACCCACAACTTCTAGTTGATATCATCATAGAGTACTGAAAGAAAGTGCATTATACAGTCCAACATGTGCACATTAATACGTTTATGAATGCCAAAAACAAGGAGCAGCTAAGGACAAAAAAAAAACCCTAGCTTTTTTCAGACTTGCATTACCTGGGAGGGCTACTTATAATATATCTAACAATTTCACGAGCAAGACGGGGACGCAGAGATCATTAAGAGCTGCCATGACAAACACAGCTTCAAAAACGACCACCTCTGGGAGTGCTGGTGTGATGATTTGGCAGTGGAGGACGGAGGCAGAGGGCATGATGGAAAGAAGAGCTGTCATCTCTTCATACCTCAAAGACCAAGGCTCATAAATCTATACGAAGGCTGGAAGAGGGGTTCCACCCCTCTTTTTTTTTTTCATTTTTCTTTAATTTGTAACATGAGCGGTGAGTGAAAGCGGTGTATGTGTCTCACCTGATTGAACCTGCGGGTGAAGGCCACAACATTTGGAGCGGAGCTGTGCTTTTCCTTCTTGTTCCAGCCGCAGCTTGACAGCTCCTGAAAACACAAAAACAATGAGGGAAAAACTGAAGATTATGCGCTGAGCCACAGGGCATTTTGTGTACGCCTGCATTTTACTAATGTATTTAGCAGTCTAACTGGAGGTCACTCTGTAGGAAATGGAAAGGAGGATGTGCTTGGAGAGAAAAGCAGATGAGGAGAAAGAAAAAGAAGTTGGAGACAAGATCCAGTCAAAGGCTCTGACAGATTAATGAATGACTGCAAAACAAACTGGTTAAGTTATGCAGGAGCACGCTCATCTTCAGTACAGAGCTGAGTAGTGTTCACTGACAGAGACTTTGTTAAATCCACAGTAAGATGAGAAATGAATGGCAGCTGCACTACTGGCTACTGTGGTGGTGTTAATACAATGTTAATGTGACATTTAAAAAAGGAAAAAAATAAATAATGCAAATTTCAGTACTTTTAAAAATAACCTTTCAAAGTTTTCAATGGAGTCGGTGCAAGAAAATGTCAGAGCACGCTGAAGTGAAACCCTTTTTATCCATTTAATATCAAATATTACAAGTTTGTCACCAAATACCAAAGGGGTGTGTTTAAAAAAGACAAACTAAAGCCACAAATCATCATGTTTGAGAAGCCATGTGCCCTTTTTGACATCACGATTTTCATTAGTTATGTCTGTTAAAATCTAGCGAGTGAATCTTATCCGCGTTAATGCTGCTCTTACAAAAGTAGCTGCAGCTGGGGAAGCAGCAGCACACAGACACCGATCTCAGAAAACTTCATTAAAAGAAGGAATAGTGATTTTGGAAGTTGAACACAGAAAATTCCAACAACACAAACAGAAACGGTCATCTCATTGTGAGCATTAGGCTGGACTTCAGCTTCTGTCCTCAGAAATGAGGTAAAGATGGAGACCACACAGATAGTGCAAGGGGGAACCCAGTCCCTCCTTTGGCCCCCGCAGGCTGTCCAGAGGCCAAGGACACCGACATAACAGTAGGAAAAATGTTGTGCAGGCCCTCCTCCTGAACCCTGCCAGCCCGGCTGTCTAGAGCAACAATCTGAACAACTGAATCAGGCTATTCTACTCTGCGACCCCAGTGAGGCGGTGTGACCATTTGGAAGCAACAGCCTCCATATAATTGCTCTCAGCTCCATGAGCTGGACTGCATCAGGATGTCTTTTTGCAAGGAAAGGTTGTGTTCATTCAGTCTCTGAGGCAAAGGACTAGGAGGGGGATAAAGAAGCAACATATCAAATGCAGATGTTAAAAGCAGACGTTCACGCGTGGGCGAGGTGATGCCTTGAGTCCATGTTTCCCGAGAAAGGATGAGGACACAAAGAAGAAAGAGTTCAGTGGAGCAGGGATTAAGGAGACTATAAAATGAAACACTGTGGAGGACCCAAAACTATCTTCCCACAAAGTTTACTAGCCTGTGCGAAGCCTTACATGTGTTTAGTCGGAAGTGAACCAGAGTAGAGGACACTTTAACCCATTTCCCCACTAATTATTTAACATCTGTCCTTTTTAAATAAGTGCTTCCCTCCATCCAGACATCATGTCAATCATTCCTCTTCCCCTTCTGCATAACTTTGGTGATGATTCCTAAAACAAAGACGTTCCTTAGCTTGTGGGAGGTTGTGCCCTTCACAGCTCAGACTTCCACTCTGCCACCCAGGTAGGCTGACACCCAAGAAGAAGCTCACAGACAAACTCACATGTCCTCCTTTCATTGAGACCACAACATGTCAACAATCTAAAAATCTACTTTCAACACTGCACCACCGAGACCTGTCCTCTAATTTTACTTCCCATCCATCTAGTTAGGCTGCAAGTCCAAATGACACAAGCTGCATTTAGCTTTTTGCCCATTTGGTGTGTTTTTATAAAATCCAATCGTCTAGTTTGTTGAAGAAGCTAGAAACTGATCCACGGCTTCTCTTTAATTGCTTTTTTTTGCAATGATGTGCCTTTACGGCTTTTTCAGAAAAGTAAAAAAGAAATAACTTTGACAACATTTGAGTGTTTAGGGAAAGGCTTTGACGAGGTTGTTCTGGTAAGGAGAAGCTTTTAAAAGCCGCAGTAAAAGGATGCTATAAAGAAGAAGAAGAAGAAAAAAAAGAAAGGAGGCTTGCTCTGCCAGACCACAGACAGCCCATCATTTCCACACGCTGCTCTGGCTGTGCAGCATTTCCATTTCAGCACGACCCTGTGGGGCACAGGGAAGCTGGATGCATCCATGCTCTTGGGGGAAGGATAATTAATATAAAAGCTGTCAAAAAAACCCAAAACAAAACAGGGACACTTCTAGCTGAGTATTTTAAGTGATCCGCAAGTCAGAATTACCTACATATGAAAACTGATGATGGAAGAAAAACAAACATCAACTGGAACATAAAAGCAACCAAAAACATCTGAAATCTTACCCTAAAAATTAACAACATCTTTCCAATCTGCTATTGTTTAAGACAAAATAAATACTACAATTTACAAGGACACCATTAATACAGAGATACAAGTAAGATAACCAGCTGCAGATAGGCCACAAATTGTGATGAGCTCATGTGAGATACCACAGGAATTCCCATTGTTTTCTGTCTACACTGTAAATGGAAAACTGCGCTGGGATCCCAGGGAGCATAATTTACAGGCTGCATGCCAAGACAGAAAGCACGGATAAAGACCAAGAAAGGATGGAAAAAAGAAAGAAGATGAGCAGGGGAAGAAATGAGCCTGAGAAAAAAAAGAAGAGTTTGCCAAAAGAAGAGAGGATATTGCAGAGAAAGGAGCATGACAGGAGGGCCCGAGATGGAAAATCTGCACAGTCGTGTCTAATTGCTGATAAGTGCTTTAGGATGCAGCGACGCAGAGGAATCCTAGACAGAGTCAAATTATGCCAAATTTATGAAGGCACAGAGCTACAGATTAGCCTGCCTGCTTTCGATCTGGTTAAACATAAACCCAGAATACGTGAAAGCATAAAAAAGGGAAAATAATGAGAAAAGACCCATAAAACACATCTAATCTCAGATACGTCTGAAGCAACCGGCAGCCACCATTACCATTCTCTGAAAAACAATGGAAAGAATGTCTCTTCCAGGAATAAACGCATGTACTTTATGTGCAGTAAAGCCAAGTCACACATGCTTATAACACGATATTAGTTCATTTACAAAAGATGATGCACTTAAAAGGAACCATTAAATATAATGAGAAAAATACATACTGGTGGTGGAATAAACCGTTTCTGTCGATGGAAAACTTGTCACGGTGTTTTTTTGTCTCTATATTCATCGGCGTTAACGATGATAAATGTTTCCTGACCAGCCTGCTGACAGGCTGAAGAGAAGGGGTTGCATCCTATGAATGTTGCATAACTATTAATGGCAATCCATGCATTAGGAAACATGTGCAGTCTGTGGGGAGATCTACAGGCTGCTGTATGTAACTGTTAACAACTGCAGGAAACAAATTAACTCAGGAAAGCGAACCGTTAGCTGCCTTCATCTCCAACTCCCAACCATCTCCTTGACTTACACGCGACCTTTAACATGTTCTGAGGAGGTCTGCTCTGGGTGCTCACACACTTGAGCCGGCATACTTTTCAGCGTATGTAAAAGGCGAGACGACCGCCATTCCCTGGGAACTGAAGCAGAGCTTGCCAGCCAACGCCACTTAATCACTCACTTGGCCGTTGTCATGACTGTGTGTTAAAAACAAAAGGCAGCTCTCTTTCCCCCCCCTGCCTCAGGCTTCGCTGCATCACTCACTTACCCGCTTTCTCTCAGGCACTATTTCATAAACATCCAGCTGCAGATCGTCAGCTGCATATTTGATTACTAGATTGAAAAAGCAGAGTAAGAAAAAAAGGTAGGAAAAGTTCTGTCGCTCTTTTGTTTCATTGCAATCCCTCCACACTTTGCTCTGCTTTCATTTAACACATTTCATATTCTTTATCAGCCAATTCTAAAAAGGTATCATAAGCAAACACACTCCCAATAAACCGAACCGGCCAGTTCTACAACACACCGCTTCATAAATTTGGATGAAAGGAAGAGATTCCCCTCAAGCTGCTTGCATCCATCCCCGCCCCCCCCTCTCTGTGATCCATTTAGACATTTTAATGGCATTTCATTTTGCAAACCAACAGCCAAGAAACATAACAGCAACTCATCTGGGGGTTGTAGATTAAACATCAGTCTGCTCTGCAGTATAGATTATTCCACCAACAACAAAAAAATATATATCTTCTGGTGTTTCCATTGATTATTCCTGCCCTGCAGCCTGAGCATAAAACGCTTGACAACGTGTTGTTCAGTTTTGAAAAACAGCTGCACAGAGCTCGGTCCCACTCATGTGTGGCAACTGCCTCCGAGTTGTCACTCTTCTGTTATAAAAATCAGGTGTGTTTAGATTTTGTGTTTGTCTCCTGCGATACAGCTCTGATCTTTTCTAACTAAATCACTCAAAGCCCTTTTCGATCTCATAGAAAAGAAATTTAAAAAAAGAGAACTGGCCTCTATCATTT
The DNA here is from genome assembly GCA_037177055.1 of Atherinosoma microstoma. NCBI lineage: Eukaryota > Metazoa > Chordata > Actinopteri > Atheriniformes > Atherinidae > Atherinosoma > Atherinosoma microstoma. The sequence goes on along the minus strand of JBBBVU010000015.1, from coordinate 23,094,641 downwards.
TTCCCAACATTAAATCATCTAGTTGTCTGCATAAACCAGAGGGGGTTGCGACAAACTTTATCCCATCACAGTTTGTGGTGCCTCTACTGAAAATTTACATACATTTATTTACTGCTGTGATGACAGAAGGTCATCTTCTCTTCCTCATGCATAGAGGTTTGGCCGGGCTTTTCAGCCTCTTCTCCGTACATCTGCTCCATGTCAGCATTGGAAAATCTGAGTTCATAACTTCCTTTGTTGTACTGAAATATTGTCTGAAGCAATTTTGCCTGCACATGCTAGAACATCTGACTATGTGTCAAATATGCAATTTAAGGAAAAAAAATTGTTTCTCAGTCTTTGCATGTTGTTCTGTTTCTTGCAGTCTCACACTGTTATGTTGGAGGTAGTTTTGATGTGTTTATGGAGACTGAGAAACTAAAAAAAAAACTGAAACACAAGCACCAACAGGCCAAGTCATAGCTAGTTCATGATTATTTCAGTTATTTCAAGTTCACTCCACTTGGAAACAACTGCACATTTGGAAGAAAAGCTCAAATAAATTAATTCAAACTTTAAAGAATTCATTTTGAGGCATTTTCCATTAATAAGATAAGGACGAAAACTTATTTTTTCTCTTTTTTTTTCTAAATCTAGAGTTTCCTGAAATTAGTCTGCAGTAAAAAGTATTTTTAATCCATTCAAATATTTTTTGCAGAGTTAAATTAATCATTTGAAACGCTCTCGAAGAACATCTGGACGTGCCAAATGTTTATAAAAATTTGCAGCCATCACATCCAGACTGATGGTTGACTCCCTCAAATCTATTAAACAAAATGAGAGTTACATCATATCGCATCATGGAAACAAGAAGATCTCTTCCCTTTTCCACTCTCTCATCTCGCACAACAAAAACCAAAATGTTTGTTTCACATAAACATGCCTGTAAACCATAACTCTGCCTGTCAGACCTCAGTTAGTCTCATACTATCCACCGTGAGTTCATTTTGATTTCATAATTCCAGCAAAGCAATCAGCAAAGGGGTTGGAGGGCGAAGACAGGCTGGATGTCAAATACATGATTACACAAGTGAAGGAATCAAGTTATTTAATATTTTCCTATTCTAAGTGAAACAACAGGCGTGCGAACACAAACACGTGCCTGTCTCTCCCATTATCTGTCTACGAGGAGGACAGCGAAGACGGACAGCGGTGGAAACTTTACCAGAGTTCATTTAAGTCGTAGCAATGCACCTTTTTTTTTCCTCCAGCGAGTGCTCTTGAGACAAAAGCACAGTGAGAACACAAAGAGCCCCCCTGTCACCTGCCAGGATCCTGCTGTGTCTCTCTGAAAAGCCTACACTCGGCTCCTTTTCCTCCTCTAGTCTGCAGCCATCACCACCTACTCAGACAGCCCCCCAAAATCCGCCCACTGACTTATTGCCAAAGTGCCCCCCTCTTGCTCAGTTCCCCCTACATCACTCTTCATTCCTACATCAAGTCATTCACATGGAACAAAATACAAGACAGAAAAAGCTTCAGTCTATGTATCTTTTGCTTTTTCAATCCTCCAACTAAAACTATTTGCAAGTCTCAGAAAGGACAAGCGGCAGTGTGACAATGAGTGAAAAGTGAAATTGCAGGGAGGGAAGTGTGTCTTCTTGGCACTGCACATATGCAATAACAGGATTTAGGCTGCACCGCATCACACTGAACTGCGGTCATAATGCTGCTTTTATAAAACCACAGTGGCCAACCTTAAACACAGGTTAGCCATGCCTGCTGTCAGGAGAGAGCCCAACAACCCAAAGAATAAAAAGCATGTGGTTACAGCAGCTAACCCTAGGCTAACACAAAAGGTGACAATAATTAATCAAGATAACATTTCAAATCTGTTTTACATTTCATAAAACTCTTATCTCAGAGGTTTGAGTGAAAAACCTTTCACTCAATTTCACATATTTATCTGCATCCTCTTTGTTTTAATGATCAATGAACTCGAGCTTGAATTGGTTCAAGTTTATTTAAACTCGATAACCCATGTTTCCCAGCATGAGCTGCACGTTGTGATGTCAGGAATGCTCATCTGTCACAGAGCCCCATAAATGTTAAGTGGGGTTGAGGTCAGATGACCGTGGAAGGAAGTCTATATGACAGACAACACCTCTTGGTCTTCTGAGTGTTTAGGTTCGTTATCCTGCAGTAGTATAAATCCTTCTCTACAAAAAGGTGGAAACCATGTCTCTGAGGAACAGAGTTCCAGTTCTCTGTGGTTGATTCAGTCCATGTGTCCATTTCACAGTGAAGAGTAGTAAAACAGCCTCAGTTTACAACGTAACCAGCATCGTGGTTCACTATTGATTTGATTACAAGTGTTAAGATTCTGTCCTGTCTCCTCATTTCATATACATTCTTTTTTTGTTGCTGGTGCAAATAAAAAGTCGGTAAATCATGCCCTTTTATCCCCAAGTGGATATGAAAGGCTGGTATGCCTTAGGTCAGTGTTTGACCTCGTTTCACCTCAGAAATGACTGAGGCACACTACTCGTCCTTTGAGACCACCAGACAGCCTTCTTTTGGCATAATTTTTGCTGACTGGAGCTTTTTAGCCTCTAACTAAAGGTCTGTGATGGTGAGATTTATATTGTGCTTTTAATGCAGTTCCTTAGAAATGTCTCTTCAAACCACATTTAGACACCAACAAAGCCCCTCTTTGCACAAAACTGTCTAACTTCTGACATTTTACCCACTTCTCGTATACCTTTTTTCTACTGGAAGTCTGATGCAAGGGCCGTACTAATATCTGCAGAACAATAGCTGAAAAATGTATCCACCTTAATGAGTCAGCCAAATCCAACCAAATCTCATTTTAAATGATACAACTCCAGGAAATTTGTTTTTTTGTACAAAAAGGAGGCAACATGGTCACAACCACAAGTTTACTTGGATTTGATTGCTGACAATGAAACAGAGCAGAATCTTAAATATTTATTTTTCATCTGGCAATGCATTTACAAATAGTGTACTACATCCAGGTTTAAATGAAGATAGAGCATATTTTCAATGAGGCCCCAGACCATTGGATTTAATTGTTTATTTTCACTCATTTCTGTAGGCAGTAGAAGTTTTTTTTTTTTTTTTAAATACACAAAATTGTAGACGGCAATGGAAAACTGAGGAGGTCCATTAGCTTTTTCACACCCAATAAAGGAGAATAACATCCATGTTATGGTGTGAACCGTGCTGCTGTTCAAAAAAGAAAAAAGGAAGAAGAAATTCAAATGGTGGCTCACCTCTGGCTGGATGGCTTTGAACACAGGATTGTCCATGAGTGTGATCTGGCCCTGAGGAAGACCAAACACACCTTGTTACACTTGTTTTGCTCACATTGAATCATTACTCTTAATCCACAACCTCCCAAAAACAAAGTTGTTAAAGTAAGTCAATAAATAACTATTCTCTCCCCCCCCCCAACCGTTTCATGTTGTTTTGTAAACATCTGCCATTTATTATTGCTTCTTCTATCTTCTAATCCATCCAAATTGTACCGAACACTGTGGTTAGGTCAACGGTTAAAGCTTTAAATGTATCCTACAAAAAAAAACGTAATTTGATTCAATAACTATATGGATGCTATTATTAAGGAAGTGTTGTGCTTGTGACAACCCATCATTGTCAAGAACTGTTAGCACCCTTAAAAGCCTTTATATAGCAGTGACAAAAGCTTGAAAGGAAAATCAGATACACAGTGCCCTCTTGTGGTTGAATTAGGGAGAATAAGAGAGCGAATTTCATTCCAGACATTAGTAAAATACTTTATTCTTGGGGGAAACTGGTGGCATGAAAATGAAGCTAATCACACAGAAATATGACTTTGCTTGGGGTTTGTTAAAAACCACCAGTGGAAAGTTTTTTGCAGAGGCTGCTGGAGAATTCTATTAGTGCCTCGTTGGCAGTGCCAAACATCATCAATTATTACTGATCCAAACTCTGACCCCATTTCCTCCCCTATCATCCAATCTCCTCCTGTCTCAAGTCAGCACTTCACATTTGTGCTTACTGAATACTTTGCTTTTAAAAAACAGACACAGATTAACTAGAGAATGAGACTGACAGACACGCAAAACAGACTTACTGCATACTCCTCAGGAGTCACCTTCAACACATCGAACACGACAGCATCGAAACTTTTCTTCAGCTCTGAAGATCCCTTATAACTGAGAGATTCAGAGCTGCTGCTCTTCTAGTAGAAGGAAGGAAGAGAAAGAGAGAGAGGACTAATGGCAGTGTTTAAACAGAGAAGTGATCTTATACACTGTAATGTCGTCCGTGATTGGAGCAAAACAAACTGAGTAGCATAGACAAGTTGCATTTTACAGTTAAAGGGGTCATTGTAAAAACTAAGTGCGGCCTCACCTCAGAGATAGTTGTAACCGTGTTGGTGATGCTTGATTGGCCATTAGGGAGGTCCATCATTCCCATACCATCTAGCACTAGCGTAGGAGACCGTTCATCCTCCTCAGCTGCAGCAAAGCCTGCCCAGCCTTCTGCACACACAAAAAGCATGACTGAGTAAATTTTACACCACATCCTTATCATTATTACCTTTATCTCTGCAACAGTGATCCCTCAGCTTGTAGCAGCAGCACCACCTACTGGATGAAATAAGTAGATCGGCAAATTCTCCGGTTCACTTCAATATTACGTCCAAGCGACCTGACTGGCAATCTAAAATTCCCCTCGGAAAATGAGCAATAGTTAAATTTGTGACGCTGATAAGTTCAGTTTGTGTCCCAGCAAGCCTGCGAATGCCATATGGATCCACACTTTCACAGCCTGTCTTTACTACACTTGAGAAAGGACAGGACAGAAGGAGCTTAGGATGAGCATTAAGAAAAGATCTTCTGTGGAGGGAGTTTATTCTTTGTTAGCTCCAAAGCATTAAACAGCTTAGCCAGCCTACTGCCTCCCAATGACTATCCTGTTCAGACCACACTTTACTACATAGTGTGGAGAATTATTGGGCACGTTGTGCTCCTTAGGATCAGTTTTAAATGTTGAGCTCATTGATAAATCTCTCCACCAAGCCAAAATGTTATTAAACCTCAAACTTAAAAAACAAACTATTTAACTATATGTTGACTTTTTCAGTAGCTATTTTATCATCCATTCTTATCGAAAAGACTAAGTCTGAATGTTCAACCACAACTAAAGTTTAATGAATATCGTTCCACAATGATCTGTCTCGGAAAAGTTCATAATTTCTCTGTAGAATTTAACTGAAGGGAAGCTAGAGACAGGTTGTTATTCAGCCCTGTCTGAGGTCTTTATTGACTAGCAATAATGCAGTATGTCGATATAGCTGATGGAGCACCGTCTTGTATACTAATCACGACCTTCTCAAATCCATCTTCAACCAGCAAAGGTTCGACTAGTTCACCGTTAATGATTTCTTTACCTTGACTAAAACCCCAAAGATTGACTGAAATAAGCAATATCCGTCACTGTTTTTTCTTTTTTTGTAAATCAGAGAATCAATTAAATTTCAACTACAGATGCTGAACACTGCACAAGTTGTATTTATTTACTTGTAATAAATAACTAAACAGTTTCCGTTTATCAATGGATCTGAAAAACAACAAACTGAGCACAAACCAACAATTTAGATGTTAAACATCCCATGTTAACCTACACGAGGTATTGCGTCTGAGCAGGAGACACTGCAAGTGATTGAGAATTAACAATTTACTTAAATATTCTCCTCTGCTCAGGACTGAAAACACCTCTGAGATTATTCTTTGCCAAGAACACACTTAGAGGCAGCAATGAAATATAAAAGGGGCTGCTATGAAGCCTTTGGCATGTGTGTGGGTGTGTGTGCGTTTGCCTGCCAGTCTTTCGGGCTGGCTCATGCCTAAACGGGCTGAGCTTTAACAACCATTAGGGGCCCTCTGTAGTTGCATTCTGCCAAACTAAGAGCAAACACCACTGCATCATCTCAGCATCCCTCGCATTGTTTGACAGCAGTGTATAATTGTACAGGAAGCAATAGCTGCTTTGTGTTTACAACTCTGAGTCTGTTGTTTATGAAATCCTACGTCTTTAATTACCTTACTTCCTGGTTTCATATGCACGTCTTGTGTTATTTGTCAGTATTGCTTGTGGAAAATTATGTAAAATCTCACTTTCATATCAGATATATTTTCTTTTTTACCATTGTAGTAAATCTGTAATTTATGTACCTTGCAGAAGCCTTTTTTTAAAAATGGAAAACTATACTCACACAACTTAAGCTATTATTTTTCTAAACTACCACTAAGCCACTCCATTTCTGATATATGCCTGTACTCAGTGAGGAAGCCTCCATCTGAGCTACTGTAGGTAACATAAAAATTCATATTTGCACCTGTAACTGTGATGCTTACAACTGCAACCATATCTCAAGGTGATTAAAAATGATTAGCATACCACCCTGCAGGCACACAGGCAACCACAGAAACAGCACACTTCCAAAAAACATGCCTGCACAGACAAGGCCATACTCACCAGATATGTGTCAGATGCGCATAGTGCCAGAAGTGAAGTTCCCTATTGTTCAGTTTTCCTCCCTCTTTCTTTCCGTCTATTGAGTCCTGTCTTTCTCTGAGGCTGGCTCCTGCTGTCTGTGTGAAAGTGAAAACAAAAGAAACAGAGAAGGGAGAGACAGAAAGGAAAGCAGCGTGATTGTTCTGACCATGAGGAAAACCTACGCAGCCATATGTAACAAACAAAGCCATGAAACTCCTATCAACCTGTACAACATGGAAATAATAAAAAGCAAAGAACCAGTGAATTAAAATATGAAGGAACAGATTTTTTATTGTTGTTTATTTAGATTATTTTCATTTTTACTTTGTTCATAGTAAACACCCAACTTGAACTCTCAAATTGCCACCAGCTTCAATTCAATTGCAAATCCTCTCTAAGCCTCTCTCCCCACACGGCATGACATGATTCACATCAGCCAGTAGGTGTCTCACTACTCTGCTGGATAACAAAAGATATGATGGACTGAAGGCAAAGTGTGCATGCTAGGAGTCTGAGGTTGGCCTTTAGGCATCATGCAGCAGCTGAGATCTCCTCATCTCCTCCAGTTTGTCATCACGATGGAAAGGAGTACAAAGCTCACGAGCAGAACAAACAGACGATAAAGATTTCCACTAACCAAAGTCAACATTAAATCTTTGGAAAAAAAGACCTACACAGAGGCACTATACAGGCATCTTAACTACTGTAAACAACAAAGTCCATTGCTCAGAAAGCTGACTGCTATATTCATATGTATAGACAAGCAGAGATCATGTTCATATCCTCACTGGGAATAGCAAGACACCTGCCAGTACCTTGTTAAACAGCTGGTTTCTGCTCATCGTTGAGTTGCTTGTCAGTTTTGAGCTCAACACTCCAGTGCCAGTTCCTATCTAACTTTACAGCTCCTTCCAAAGTATACATCTCCAACTATGCCTTTTCAAAAACACTGAGTCATTGCCTTCCTTATGCAGTTGAAACTAGCCCACGCTAATCATCCAAGAGTCCCTCTCTCATAACGACACCTATGCACCTCCAACAGGGAAACACTGAATAAGACTGGGACATATTTTCAACTGAGACAGCAGGGTGCATGTAGCAACAGGGTATCAGTTTGTGTTTGGGAATGGGGTGGGAATAACAAGAAGGCTGGCAGTGTTTTGGAGGATAAGACAAGGATAAGACTTCAAGAGGAAAAGACAGGGATTAGTGTAGGAAGTAGAGAATAATAGAGGAAGAGTGACAGAAAGTAGAACAACTCATGTTGGAGCTTGCAGGAGGGGATGTGTCATTAAATTAAATGTGACAGGGGCGGCATGTAGCTCATCTGGTTGAGCAGCTGCCCAATACATGGAGGCTATAGCTCCTCGGTGCAGCCGGCCCAGGTTCAAGTCCCGGCCTTGGGCCCTTTGCTATGTGTGATTCCCTGCTCTACAACCCCCTTTCCTGTCCAGCTACTTTCAATAAAGGCCACTGGAGCCAAAAAAAAAAACCTTAAGAGAAAAAAAAATTAAACGCGACTCATTACATGGCATGGCAGGTGCTGTGAAGCAGGAAGCTCTGGATCGTCCATCTCTCCCTTCCTCTATTCATGTCCCCAGACTCCCTTTTAACAAGCACATACTGCAGTTCACACACACACAAATGGCACTGGCTGCCTATCAGGCCTTGTTACCGAGAGGCACAATGTGTATGAGCGAGCATTTCTGTGCGTCGGTATGCACATGCCAGCATATTTGTGCATGCAACACACTAACCGTCCTGCACAGACCCTTTGCATTCCTGTCTCCAGTGGCCCTGAAAGCAGGTCTCCACCACCTCCAACTGGCACGTAATCTGTCCTCCTTCCACTTCTTTGTCCGTCCTTAAATTCTTCACCTCAACCTCATTTTACAGCAGAAATATTTGTCTAAAAACTGGAAGCCTGTTGAGTATTCTTAAGGATTTTTTTTTCATCTAATTGCTTGTATAACCTGTGTGACACGTTGTACAAGTTGGGAGAAAATGATTCTTGAAACTGCAAAGATGACTTAATCTGGATGAAATTGGCCAACTATCAATTTATCATATAAGTTTTTCAATTTTTGAAAAGTCAATCAAACAATAAATACAATATCTGAATCCTACAGTAGTGATCCTATACAGTAGGTCTTTCCATTATAATAATTTTTTTTCAAAAAGCATGTGACTGCAGCCTTTTTTTCCCCATGTACTTGTTTTGTTCCAAAATTAACGCGCCATTTTAATAATTTATTAACATCTGTAGTCAAAACAAAACTGTGCTGCTTTCCAGGTGGTCTTATACAATAGAAACATTACATAACCTGGCTTTAAGAGACAATATGCAACACAACAATATGAACATAATGTTCCAAGTGCATTTCCATATACATTTTCTCCCCAACAGTAGGTGTATGCCACCACAGGCACACAGAAACGAGATGCATTACTTACTGTGTTGTTGTGCAGGCTTAATACCAATAACTACATTTATGTTTTCACAGTCTTGTTTCTTGTTGTTATTCATGATGTTGTTATTCTTTTTTTTTTTTTTTCCTCTCGTAGGTGCACCTGATGATCGTTTTTGTTTTCTTACAGAGGTCATTGAGTTTCTCTACAGGCGTAACAGCCATTTTTTTTGTTTTGGTTGTACAGTTGTTATAGTTGCCTTTTGTATCTCTGTCTACTTTTTTTCTCTCCACTCTTCGTCTCTCTTGTTTTCCTTATCAGGTTCAGAATTAAATGTAACTTTTCAATATCCAAAATAAAGAAGTCCAGTATCAAGGGGAGCCATATCCTCCATTATGTTCCCCTTAGCAAAGCAAATTTAGTCATCCAGGCATCCGGACCATCTTTCTACTGTCAAGATGTTGGACATGTGTAAAAAAGAAAAAGAACTCATTGGTATGTTTTGAGTTTGTTCTCATCTTAACAAAACTGTTTGATTAGGACACACCACAAGCTGCTTAACTGTAAATAAAGGATCATAACATGAGAAGAGACTTATTTAGCATTCAGCACCAACAGGCCAGTTTTGACAACTCTGCCAGTCACAGCCTGCGGCACTACATTGGGAACCTAACAGCTCTGCAAGCCTCCGTCTGAATCTGCCCCCACATCGCAGCAAGACCGATCTCTTCTTTCTGAAAAGTGTGCATGTAGTCATTTGGACAGAAGGTGCATCTTTTACTCCTTTACTGTTTCACAGTATACTGAACGGGCTGTACAGGCAACATGCTTTCGGTTATGCCTGACAGAGAAAGCTTGATGCTTTCGAAAAGCATGTCGCAAATGCACCAAAGTCAGGGAGTCAAAGTGGGTCAGTGTGTTGAGCTGAGCGTTGAGGGATGTGACAGCCCATTAAGCTATGTCCTCATCTTCTTCTCTTTAGCACACACACAGTACACAGACACACGCATACACATTCACTCAGTTAAAGTCAAAGCGGTCTTCCAGGCTAATTATCTTTCCATTATACAAAATGATAGAAGACCTCATGTCTTGTGGAAAGATGACATTTTGGGACAAACCTGTAAATTAATTGAGAAAAAAAAAAAACTAATTTGGCATCCTGCATCTGCACAGCACTACAGTGTGAGGTGTTACTTTCAAATCTTGTTACATCTTTTGTGAGACTTGTTAATGACCAGAGAGGTGCTTTGTGGTGTTTCAGTAATGCAATACCATCGAAAACTGGATTGAGATTCTCATTTCCCTGGACTCTCATTAAGCCTCTAGGGGGAAACGCTATTGATCTGGAACAATGAAGGGTTGGGCCGATCACACACACACACACACAAACACACACACACACACTCTCTAATAACCTGCACGTACACACAGTAAGAGCCGTGTGTCACAGCAGTTCGATATATACTGCTTTCACTCAGCAGGTTAGCTGTTCGAGCTGGGGTTGGTGGCGCTGCCTGTGGAGCGACAGATGAGTGTGTATCTGCATGTGCGAGATGTCGAGGGAGCATGACCAAAAGCCCCTTCACACCATTACTTAACATGCCGCTGATGTTCAGATCCCTTCTGAAGGTCAACGAGGGGATAGCAGCAGCTCAGTGGTAGTTGGACAAGCTGGACTAGAGAGGAGGAAATGTTTTCACAAGTGTATGTGCAGTGAAGGGAAGTCTGAGACAAAACCACCACAGCTCAAATATAAACAAGATCATCTGGACAGTATGTCAAACTTTTAACAGCTGTTTTTTTGTTTCAACATCAAGTTCACCATCACTTTCTTTAGTTCTGTTTACATCATGAGCATTTTGCAGCATTTCAAGAAACACAGGGAGTTAGGAGAGTCAGAAGTAGGTATACAGTGAAAAAACAAATACATTTATAGCTTTAAGAGTAATGATTATTATTATTAGGTCAAGTTATTAAGGAATGGGTGCATGACACTGATGCGGCTGCTTGTTTCATGCAGTGAATGAGCTTAATATAGCACAATAACATAAGCCTTACATTCTTATAACAATTGGAAATGTAAATTATTTGTTTCTTTGTGAGTAAGCCACAAGGTTGTTTAGCAGTCTGTGAAAGTTTATCCCTTTCCAGACAAAAGAAAAAATATGCGCAGGCTGTCCAAACATTGTTAACACTAGTGAGTTTTGATAATTAGTCTTGATAAAAAAAAAACATTTCCATGGCAAATAACTCAAATTTGCACAGACACCAAATAAACACTGTCACAAGGTCTGTCAGCTGGCTAACTTCTTTAGTGGTGAAATGCAGCCGATTCTTATTTTAAAATCAGCAACATAAGACAAATGATATGCAAGTGAAGCATGGGTGTAAAGGTTGGGACATGCATAACATTTGCAATATTAACATCAAACCCACTGTAGCATTGTCTCTCCTAGTGTGGCTCTGATTTCAATGTCACAGATGCTAATAAACTGTAGAAGTGTGCTGGCTGTGTAAAAGTTGGGTTTAAAAAGACAGAAAAGCACTAATGCTGCCTTCACGAAAGATGATCCTTTCCATTTGTAAAGTGCTTTTGTTGTCGTAGTGAAGTGAAATATGGTGGACCCACTGCAGAGCAGTGGTGAAATCTTGGTCCATGTACAACTTGCCATCTCCTCCCCGTTTATAAAGATTTTGGGCTATGTGCTGGGTCATCTCCAGGTCCCAGTATATCATGCTATCGACCACACAGTAACCCTACTGGAGGCTATCTTCAACTGACTGCTAGCATCTGCTCTTGGGAGGTAAAATCAAACAATAATGGTATTTTTAAAAAACCACACAGTTTAAATGGCTGTTATTGAAATTCTGTATGCCACAGCATTATGTAGGCTAAAAACTAACCAACCAACAGCAGCAGAGAACTTAAACAGAATGCAATGTTAACAATTCATGATACTTTTGTAGCTTTCCATCATGTTGAAAAGTCAAAGTTTATCTCATCTCGGCAGCTCAGGTATCATAAAAATCTTCCAGCTTTCCAGTGGAAATAATGCGAGTGGGTGTTCATCTGCAATTTTGACATTCATTTTTAGTATTTACCATAATTACTATAGGACATGAAGGCAGCATTATTTTGATTTAAGCAAAAGCACATTTTTATTTCTAAGAACTACACTAAATATCAGAACAATGCTGTCATTTTTTGGTTTAATGGAAACTTAAACTTTTTAATTTAATAAAATTGCACCACCTATCAAACCCTCCTCTGTCCTTCACTCAATAAATTAAACCTAAAATCTTTCTACTAGGTTAATGGACAGAAGTATTGGTACAAGCAGGGAATGAATGAAGCTCGCACCAGTCAGGTTGCAAGGATGGGAGCAGGAAGATGATGGAAATATATTGTGGTCACATCTTTGGAAGCTGAATCACATCAGATAAAGTTTTTGATTCAGTCAATATATGATGGCCTCCTCTGCACAGCCAACCTTTACCACTGAGGCCTGGCAGAGACACCAGCACACCAGTTGTGCCAGAGTAAAGGTTCACTGGAGCACATCCTGAACTGTTGTCCAAGAGCCTCGGGAGAAACATGCTATAGATGGTAGCACAACCAGGTGCCGAGGTTATCTCCATAGGGATCTTGGTAAGCAAATGACAACAACCAGCAAGGCACTCCATCATCTTTGTCAAACCCAGTGGGAAGCTACATCAATGTAAAAAGCTGGCAAGTGGACTCCTGTTTACAGATTGCAACAGCTCAGATTTCCATAGACCAACACAGCAACCTCACTTAGGATGCGATTCTGGTACTGCTGAAACTGGCAGTAGTCTGGTAGGAACAGATGGAGAAGGCATCGAAGAGAAGGAGGGCCGAACATGAAGGGCTGGTGGGTGAGCACTGAAGCAGGAGGTAGAGGACTTGATTGAGGTTGAGCACATTGGCATTGCAGGTAAGTCACTCATCAAAGCACCAAAATTCCTTGAAATTGGGGGGCTGGACTGTACGAAAGCCATCAAGAAAATCACTGATCCTGCAGAGAAGGCGATGAGATTGCTGCACATCAAGCTGGACGATTGTACACCTTACAGGAAATGAGCCAGAAAGCTACGACAATATGAAAGGAAGATGTTGTATTGTACCCTGCAGGCTGTGTTTGACTACAGGTTTTGGTCATTTTGAATCTCTGAGACAAGCTATTTTACTTCTTTTGACCGACTGCAGATGTCAGTGAGTTTTCTTTTCTCTTGCTGTTGGTCATAAGCAAAAGTTAGAAAAAACAAAAAAAGGACAAAGAAACTCAAAAAAACAGAAGATCAGAATAAGATAATAAAATAATAAAATAAAATAATTTTTGTTCAAAAAGGGTCCCTGTATGTGAAATGCACTGATTCTATATCTATTGTAGCAGCACTTTCTTTATTTAAAAAAAAAAAAAAAAGATGTACTAGTTTCTTTTTCCCCATCTTTCCCCTCCATTTATACTGGTTGATAATTGGAGCTCATCCTTTACAGAAAGACTGTTTCATTTGTTCCTGCCTTCATCTTTTTTCCTGGTACACTACGCAGCGACATGGACACGCTTGGCATGTATAACGACCTCAGACCTAGTTAACAACTTCAGTCAACACTTTTGTGTAGCCCAGATTTAATCTAAAGCAAGAAGCAGTCTTTGAAATTAATGCAGAGTTCTAAAAATACAGCCGGCAGGAGGCAGTACGAGGTCCAACTGGCTCCAACAACAATAATATGCCTATCTATTAAATGAACCGAAACGAAGCCTTGGTTCCAAACTTGGCCTCGGAGCAGCAGGCCGTCGCGTGTAGAAAATGCACTGGTCTACAGTTTGTGTGTTCATCTGTGACTGTGTGTGCTGGCTTCACCCGGATTTGTGGCCCAAATGGGAGCAGACAGGCAGCCCACTACAAGTTTAGTTCTACTGCTGAGGCCTGAGCGACCTGAGCATGGTGACAGACGAGTGTTGAGGGAAAGGGAAAGGAGGGGGGGTCAAAGAGGAAGCAGAGGAAGTGTGATGCTGGCAGCAACACTGTTGTTTGTGGTCATTCCCTGCACGGACTATTAACAAGGAAAGGGCAGGCTAACAATACAGGGCAACAGAGCAGTCAGTCAGAGTAGTAATGTTTAGAGGAAACTGATAGGATCTTTATGTCTTCCTCTATGAGCCTCTGTGGATTGGCACAAGTCTAGCCCACAGTAGTTAAATCATTTCATGGTCGAACAGGCAAGATGCCTTTAGGCTAAATTTAACAGTGCATGTTGAGAGGTACTGGTAAAACCGTAGCAATGTTGGGGGGAAAAAAAACATGTTCTCGTGACAAATCAGAGGGTGAAAGAAATGAATGCGAGCAAATCTGCACTGATCAGACGGTATTCTCAAAAGAGTCCAAATTCACACACTAATTGGCACAAACGTTATTCAATTACAGCTGCAGAGACACAGCACACCTAAAAGAGAGTAGGGATGTGCCGATATACGGTTTAATGGTATACCGTGGTATGAAAAAGTCAAGGTAGGAATACCATTACATTTTTCATCATACCGCGATACCCTGCCTGCAGTATGAACTGTGTTCGATCTTATAAATTATAGGGTGAGTGTGCAAGTCAAGTGTACCTGGAGTTGTGCGTAGGTGCGGCAAGAGTGTATGGATGCATGCTGACTGCATGGCTAGATAACATGCTAGTCTCCTTAAAAACTTTTCTTATCATGGCCTTACCCAGAAGAATGGATAATTCCCATGGCAATCTAGTGAAATCATTAGCTTCAAGCTAGCTTTATTATTGCTGCTAAATGTGATACTTTCTACCCACGGGTCTTTCTGTGTGTAGAGAGGTGGAAAAAAACACAGGATAGGCTCATAAAGATAATATTGATACTTTGTTTTGATGTCTTACACATTGACCACAGAAAGATGTTAGTTATTTTTGGTTTTAGAGGAATCTTTTCCACTTTAGTCATATGTATATTTACAGTTATATTTAGATTTTCAATGCACATCAATATGTAAGACACAACAAAATAGCTTCATCTTTCCTGTCTCACTGACATTTACACTCTCATCCACTGCTTTGTGCTTTTCCTTGCTCTCTCTGCCACTCACTGATTAAACCTGTTACAGCTTCTAAATGGTAAATCTGAGAGATCTGCAATGGTGTCCGTCTTTTTACCATTATGGTGCTGCATCAAAAACTCTCAGATGCTCCAAGACCATGTCCATGCATTAAGAGGGCAGGTGCTGATGTTTCATGGCTGTACAGTCAAATATTTAACTTCTTTAGATGGCAATTACTACATTTGTTAGGTTTGCATCAGCAATTTTTCATATGCATTTTGAAGGCGGGCATTAAAATGGGTTAATATGGAAACAGAAAAATTCAGGAAATAATTTGTCATCCTGTCATCCACTTAAAAATGCTTGCTGCCAACAAACACAAAATTAGTCAACAACACACATTAAATTGGAGAGCAAAAAGCTGCTACACGCCATCCTGAATGTGGAGCACGTCATACCTCATCACATAAAGGGTCAGCTGTTTCCATTTCTAGAGAATAAATATTTCCAACTGTGCTTACATTAAAGACCAAACAATTATTTCAGAAAAATTCAATTTTATCTCATTTTTGGACCAAGCCAGAAGTTCTGTTTGGGTTATCAATTCGATAGGGCAAAACAAATATAAATTATTATAAATTAACATATCAATGTAACAGCTAGTCAAAATTCTTATCCCATCTACAAAGTTGTTGAGTCCATATCAGCACTTTCATCATTGTTTTTTTTTTTTTATTCTTCAAAAAACAGATCCCAAGCACTTTTCTTCAGTTTGTGCAGTTACAACCCAATTCTTGCCATTACCTCTAACAAAGAGATGGTAAACCTCTGCTACAATAAAAAAGAAAAAGGAAAAAAAAAGGAATCAGCTTTCCATTAATATAAAAAGAAACACACACCCTTTCCCAGGATTGGAAAGGGTTAGCCCTCTGGGCTTTACAGCGAGCTCTTGACTTAACAGACATTGCATGCTGCAACTTGACAAACTGTACAAGTATGAGAAGAAAAAATACACAAACAACTACAATCAAAGTACAGCAACAAATCCAGGTACAACAATTCCTTCTTTTTAGACATGATATCCTGAATATCCAAGCACAGGAAACTGGCTAAGGCGGACTTAAACTCTGAATGTATACACCTGATCCTACCATACAAAAGGACATAAGATCTTTATGCTTCTCCATTAAACACTTAGTTCATATGATCCCAGTCATACACATGTTGACCCCATGTTCAGGTACGCTCCATTTTCACTTCATCTGCCCACGGTTAACATTGCAGATAAACTTAAAAGAAATATTTTAAAAAAATGTAGTTTTATGAGGTGGTTGGGATTAGAGAAGACCAGGGAGTTGTTCCATTAAGGAAAATACAGACACACCGTCCTGAACTGTCAAAACAACGTTACCTCCACCTTCTCTGTTACAATGATTTGCCAACTTTGCTCAGACAAAGTTTGCTTAGACACTTAACCCGAAACAGCAGTGCACCAGCTTGTACGGCCAAGTATTCAGCACGACAAAGCGGAAAAGAGTGTCAGCTGAGCATTTAGTTTCGATCCAGAATA
>JBBBVU010000015.1:23047929-23065043 GCA_037177055.1 Atherinosoma microstoma | reverse complement strand
TAATAAGTCCACGGTTTTAGTTGCAACAGTGAAAGGTCGACATGAATTCATCAACAGCCGACAGCTTTCAACATTTTTGCATCGGTAGTGATTTTCCAGCTCCGAGGCGACAACAAGTGAGCTAGCTGGTTTCCTTCGTTCTCCGCTAACATTCGTGGGTTGTCACTTCTCGTCCTCTCCTCCTGGTTTACCGTCGCAATTCTTAGCTTCACCTCAGTCCAGCCCAGGTGAGCATCGCAAACTTTTTTTGGAAACAGCCCTCGACAACAAGGAAGAAAAGTTACAGTCCTTCGTGCTGATATCGACACCAGTCTCTGTTGCATAAGCTAAAACCACAGTTTTTCTTTTGACCATGGCCTGTAGTTTTCTAAACACGGTAAGTCGCGGTTTTGGTTTCAGGCAAAAAATATGAAATCATTGCGATCATGCTTCATAATAAAACCTGAATAAGCTGCATGAAATCTGGCTACATAAACAGATAATTGTGTTTTCAGGATGAGGCGTCTCCAGCGGCTCTGACAGACCTGTGCCTCACCCACGTGAGCCAAAACCTGGAGTATTTCTGCGTGAAGCGCCCAGATGGATCCTTGTGTTTCAGGGAGGCTGTACTCTTCCCACAGGAGCTAGCAGACCAGCTGCTAGCCAAGATGGCTACTGAAGGTAAACCTGGACACCTAAGACATCAGTTCATATTTGGTGATGAGTAAACACTGCTTAAGATGCTCAGAATCTTCATATTGATGGAAACAAAATGTCTTTAACCTTTTATTGTTGTAGTTTGTCTAAAGATTATGAGGGAAACGGTAACTATGACAGCAAGGTGTCTTTGAGCATGATTTCCTGCATAATTAGAATTTTCTGCACTAATATGGTTCTTTTTTTAAATGAATTGATATAAAGAAAACTATTATAAGCTCATAGGCTTTCTGGTGCCTTTTTCTTGCATCAGCTAATACTTAGCGTATGCTATCATGTCTTATTTAGAGAAGTAACCTTTTCAAATCTGCATATTGCGCCTGTTTACACACTGAGACATGTAATAGCTCAGTGTGTTCAGTAAAATGTCTGCTCATGTTTACAGCTTTTTTAATTTAGCCATAGTAATGCTGGACTAATGGACATGTAATACTCAGAGGGGGTTTATCACATGCATCTCCTCCACTTATATTTCTATTCTAGATAGCTTCTTTCCTAACTGATAAAAGAATAAAATAATATGCTTGCATCTTTCATCCTCTTAATTTGTTATTATGTTGAGTCATAAACCACACTCTTGTGTTTGACACAGACAGCACTGTGCAACTCTTGATCCTTTTCAGTGCCGTGTATATCCCAAAGATGAACCTTGACACAAGTTTATCCCACCACAGGTCTGTTGAATGACAGCACGGTGGGTGTGTTTAGGAACTGTGAATACTTGAGGCTGCGAAGGGCCTGCGTCCGTACTGCACGGATCTCTGCAGAGGCTTTCCAGAAAGCCTTGTGCCCTCACAGACTGCTGGAGCTGGATGCTGCCAGGGTCAACGCAGACCTAACCATTCCCGATATTCTGCAGGGACTTGCCACCAATAAATATTGTCAGGTATGAACATGTGAGGTTGTGTGACCCGAACACCCTCCCTCTCATCTCTCAGCATTAACATCATTTCAAACTTTTTTTTCTTTTTTGACCTGAATCATCCTGCAGGAATCCCTCCAGCGACTTGTCTTAACCGGTCTCACCATGTCCTCTCTGGAAGAACCAATCTGGTATCAGTTCAGCTCCCTACAGGCCCTGCGCTCCCTCTCTCTTGCTAATGTAGACTTTTATGATTCTGGGCTAGTTGATGTGTGTTCTCTGCCTCGGCTGGAAAGTCTCGATCTTTCCAACACTTCAGTAACCAACCTGACCCCGCTGCTGGGCTTGAAGGAGCGGCTGCGCTCACTAACGCTACACCAGCTGAAGAGGCTAGAGATGAGCACTACTCAGCTGCTGGGAGTCATCGGCCAGCTGAACGTGTTGCAGGTCAGTGATAAGATGAAGTTTAGTGTGCCTCAAAAACATGTTTTTGTTTATTATAATTTGAACTGACTGACAATTTATGCTTGTTTGCATGTGTGAAACCCTGCCGATGCAGCACCTGGACATTAGCGATGATAAGCAGTTTACCTCTGACGTGGCTCGCCAACTGCTCGCGCAGCCACGGATCTTGCCCGCTCTTGTTTCCCTCGATGTCTCGGGGAGAAAACAGGTGTGTCTCTGGGATTGTACCAGTTTCTAACCTCCATCACAACTGCCTTCAGAGTCAAGTTTCTTCTCATGCTTTTAAATGTTGCAGGTGACAGATGCAGCTGTTAAGGTTTTTGTTGAGGAGAGACCAGGGATGACGTTTGTGGGACTACTGGCCACAGATGCTGGTTTTTCTGACTTCCTCTCTGGAGAAGGAAATCTAAAGGTAGGAACAGACACAGGCTGTGTCCGAATGTCCACCCTAACCCCTCATTCCCCTACATAGGGCACTACATAGGGCACTCATTCTGTTGCCGATTCGGACACAAAGCTGACTACTTTCTCCCTGCCGCAGATCACATGACTACCAGCTGTCACCACGGCAACCCTGACATGTCGTTCCAAATTAAATCCAAACTCTTATGGGAAAATATAGAATATCCTTATATTGTATGTTATTCTCACTTTGTTGCATATCTATTCATATAAAATGAATGTCTCTAGCTTATTTAAACCTGCTTTGATGTTCGGGACACTCGTCACCTGATGCAACATATTCCATCGGAGAAATGGTGCCTGTTTTAAACTTTAGCAACTTCTTACTGACACGACTTAACTAATAATTTTAGAAAAAATTAGAAAATGAACGGCAGATAAGAAGACGGATGGGGAGAATGCCGCATGTTACGTTGGCAAGACATCACGTTAGCTCCTGCCCGCAATGCATTGTGGTCTATATTGACCCGTCTAGGGAACATCGATGCTCACTACTTTCCAAGATGCATTGTGGGTAATTTTGAGTGCACTACTTTTTTCTCTCTGGACATTCGGACACCCCTAAAAAATGGTGTAACCCCTATATAGGGCACTATGTAGGGAATAGGATGCAAATCCAGACACAGCCACTGACTTATAAATTGCATAAAAATGGAAGTTCATTAAGCTAACTGTGTGTGTGTGTGTGTGAACAGGTAACAGGGGAAGCTAACGAGACTCAGATCTGCGAGGCACTGCGGCGGTACAGTGAGAGGGAGGGTTTTGTGAGAGAAGCCTTATTTCATCTGTTCAGCCTGACCCATGTCATGGAAAAACCACGGCCTGACATTCTAAAGGTAAACTTCTGTTTGTTTTCTCTCTCTCTCTTTCCATCAAGGCAGCTTTTATTTCCTTCATAACCTCAAGAAAACAAAATCAGTCATATCACATAATATTAATTTCTTTGATTGTTTGTTTTCTAGCTGGTAGTTTTGGGGATGAAGAATCACCCAGCAACTCTAAATGTCCAGCTGGCAGCTAGTGCGTGTGTGTTCAACCTGACGAAGCAGGACCTAGCGGCAGGGATGCCAGTTCGACTGCTGAGTACTGTCACTCAGCTTCTACTGGAGGCCATGAGGACTTTTCCCAACCACCAGCAGGTAACTTCACACCTGTGCTGCTCTTGCTCAGTCATAATGACCTTACTAACACAGATAAAGGCCACTAGTTCCATCAGTTGGGAGTTTTTCTCTTTGAGGTACAGAGTGACACAGTTTTCTCTTTACCAATTAAACTATCTCTAAATATAGGCATTGTAACACACAGAATTAACAACAAAATATAAAATGGTCTTAAATTTGAATGTGTTCTTCAAAACAACATAAAATAAATGTTTTGTTTGCCAAATAATGTTTTTCCTGCTGAGGTTGTAGTCAGTTGAGACTCTTTTTCTACCATTTTTGTATTTTGAGAAGTTTGCAGAAATAAACCTAACCTGTCTGAATTAGTCAGCACATTTTTATGACATTAGGAAAAATATTGTTTTTACCAAGCAAAAGCAAATTATAAAATGCATGTATAAACATGTCAGTCCAGCTAAAATTGTGTCAAATTGAAGCTCTCAAAACAGAAATAACACACCCAGATCATGCAGCTGGAGGTCAAATAACTCCTGCATTTACACTTCTTGCTGAACTTTACTCAAACAAGCCTGGGTGCATAGGACAAGCTCCACAGTTCCTTATTTCTGCATCATATTGTGAGAACAGAAAAATACATACATATATTAACACAACATAAGACATTTTCCTTATATTTGCACCTCTTTAGTTGAACAGAGCTGATTGGGAAATTGCATTAACAGTCACGTGAGGACCTATCGACTGGTATTTTTCAGTTTTTCATGACAATGCTTTGCTTTCTTCTCTTATAGCTGCAGAAGAACTGCCTTCTGTCTCTGTGCAGCGATCGCATTTTGCAAGAGGTTCCATTTAACAGGTGAAAAACACATATTTTGTTATGTAAACATTTCTGTCCCCTGTTTAAAACTAATATTAACAAAGGAATGACTAAGAAAAACACTAAAAGGAAAAAATCCTATCTATAAACGTGCCTCAATATGATGAATAATTCCCATCCTTGTATGAAAAGGTGGGATTTACAGTACTTTCTTTTTTCTTGCTTGTCAGGTTTGAAGCAGCTAAACTGGTGATGCAGTGGCTCTGCAACCATGAAGACCAGAACATGCAGAGAATGGCTGTCGCCATCATTTCCATACTGGCTGCTAAGGTTTGTTTGGTGTTCTGTTCATGTCAAGTTAGCTGGTTTCCATGGATCTTTAATAAATCATTTGTAAATGCTGATTTTTGCTTTTTGCAGTTGTCCACAGAGCAGACGGCCCAGCTGGGAGCAGAGCTGTTCATAGTGAAGGTGTGTTTGTATGATTTCTCCTTTTTAACTGATGGATTTATCAGGGGGAAAAAAGGTGAATTTTCATCATAAATATTGTCTTTTTCTTTCTCTCTTTGCTCTCTCTGGCTGCAGCAACTCCTCCACATCGTGCGACAGAAAGCTACCCAGGGCGTGGTGGATGCAACCCTCAAATTTACACTGAGTGCACTCTGGAACCTCACAGATGAATCACCCACAACCTGCCGCCATTTCATCGAGAACCAGGGGCTAGATCTGTTCATCAAAGTTCTGGAGGTACACAGAAATATCTACATGAACATGGAGCATAAACAGCCTGTAGCAGAACTCAGGAAATTAATCATCGCTCATAATTTTATGTTTTTGACTGTTATTACATATGTGTAAACCTTTAAGGCTTTCTGACTCATTGTTGTTTTGTATTCGTATGTTTCCCTGCTACCCGCCCTCGCTACAGTCTTTCCCCAATGAATCTTCCATTCAGCAGAAGGTTCTCGGCCTTCTGGTGAGTTCACTGCTTTCTTTTTTTCTTTTTCTTTTTTCTTTAACCTTTGAATGTTGACTGCAGTAAATACATTTACACATCGGGATTGTTTCGTCCCTATTTGCTGTGCAGAACAACATAGCAGAGGTTGGGGAGCTACACGGAGAGCTAATGGTGCAGAGCTTTCTGGATCACATCAGCACTCTGCTGCACAGCCCAGAGGTGGAGGTCAGCTACTTTGCAGCGGGCATCCTTGCACATCTGACATCACGAGGGCAGGATACCTGGACGCTCAGCCCCTGTCTTCGGTCCTGGCTGCTCGAGCAGCTGGTAGGAAAAAACACACAAAACTGCTCATAACTCGTTTACATCCACACTCAGTGAGTTTAATAGTTGTGTTGAGCGTAATCGGTTTGTGTGTGTCTCTAGCATGATGTCATTATGAAGTGGCCTCCGCCGGAGAGTGAAATGGTGGCCTACAGGTGAGATGAAAGTTCCACATGACTGTTATAATAAAAATGATTCCAGGAGCACTATTTTATAACCTATTCCAAACTGTATATAAGATTTATATGAGCGGTCATCTATATTGATTAAACTGATGTCAAAGCTGTCAAATAGATAAATAAGGTAAAGAGATTTTTTAAACGATTTTTTTCCAATTGATGTCCAGCAGAGTTGAAGTATGAGTCCCTAAAATGCCCTCATAACGTGAGAATTTGTACGCAGGTGCTAATAGGTTTTCCAAGTGGAAAAATGAAAATAATAGAAATTAACCTTTAAAACCCAGTCATGAAGTTGTAGGACACAACCCAAAATAAGCAACACTGAGGTGAAAAGATCAAATGTATATTCTTTGTTTCCCTGTTTAGGTCATTTAACCCTTTCTTTCCCCTATTGGAGTGTTTTCATACCCCTGGTGTCCAGTTATGGGCAGCCTGGGCCATGCAGCATGTGTGCAGCAAGAATGGTAAGATGAACACACACATCATGTAATGCACATAAAATGTTACTTTTGTCCAGTGGCTCCCAGCCAGAGGTCCGTGGTGTTTGTACTCCAGAGAGGTTGCATTTACATCTTTGCTGTTGCATGGAACAGATGCCATGAAAAAGTGCCTCTGCTTTATGGAGTTGTAGAAGATAAAAATTATTCTTGAAAGGGCAAGTCTACAACTGAGTTGAAGGAGCAAGTCGAAGACACATTCGCGCTCTATTGTAAAAGCAACAAGCAGGTGTAAGGTCCTGAATCGTGCATCACACAGTGCAAGGTTTTTTTTCATGTGCAAATTCAAGTAGAGAGTTGGAAAAATGTCTAAAGGGAACCTCGGTTTCCACACAGTAAAGCAGTCCAGGCCACCGTGTGTTAGTATATTTTTAGTCTTTTTTTAGATGCATTGCGATGCGGAAAAAGAAATGATGGAATAGATATAAAATGTTTTAAAAATCCCTTTTTTATTCCACTTTTAATTGATAGCATAATGTTGAGGAACGCAAAAGGCGGAACCCAGAATTTCAGTTTATAGCACATAGCAGTATGATGTTGGTTAGAAGTCTATTATTTAAGTCAGGGATTCAGAATATGCTGATCTAAAGAGTGCTGCCACAGGAATATTTTCACTGATGGTTCTTTGCAATGCTGGATACATGCTGGTATATTCAACCTTCAAGATAATTGACCAAATCCCTTCCATTTATTTGATCAAAATAGATAGGTATTGGAAGCATATTCATTTGGTAATAACAAATACTTTGGTTTTAAAGCTATAAAGGAGTCACACAGTAATTGTTTTATTATAGCATCATAGCCATCTGAATTGTAATTGAATCATGATGTGCCTAAAGATTCCCACCCCTACAGTTCATACACACCAGTTAATCCCAGCATATCCGTGTGCTTTGACATTTTTACCAGTGTTGATCAATACTTATTGAAGGAGTAATGACTCAACTTTGAAGATAAGCAGGGTCACTTTTTTAAGCTGATTCATTGTCAAAATAAAATATATTTCACATACATTACATTTTGGATTGTCAAAGGACACACGTTGCTCTAAGGTTGCACCTGTTCAGCAACACACCTGAACCTCTCACCTGTCACAGACAGACTTCAGCACCTTGTAATGAAAACAAAATCTCATCTCATTCCTGGAAAGCTCAAAGTAGCCATGAGTTGTTTGGGGGTCGGCATGTTATTTTGTCAATACAAGTGCTTACGTTAATATTTTGGGGAACCTCTCCTCCCTGTTGTCTGCAGCTTCTCGCTACTGCAGCATGTTGTTGGAGGAAGGCGGTCTGCAGCAGCTGGAGCACGTTCATGCACACCCACAGACCCACAAAGATGTCAAACTGCTGACTGAAAGCATTCTGGAGAGCCTGCAACGCCACAGAGCCCGAACAGGTCAACCTGCACCCACGAGCCGCCGGCCCCTGCCACATTAACCCCACAGAGGTAAAAGCTCCGCCTCAGCAGTCTTACTTATAAATGCTAACTCAGACTAAGAACAGTTTAAGAGATTTCATCCTTTCGCGTCTTCTATTTCAGAATGATGCTCCCTCCTCAAGAAGAAGACACAAGGCTTGATCCCACCACATCGAGGGGGGTTGCATGTGTGCGATTGTGAATGCATATTTCGCACACAAATCCCTAAAGAGTAAAGGACAGAGGCGTCGCAATTCTTTGCACACACTAACTTTATTTATTTCCTTTGTGTTTGTTTCAAAACAAAATATTTCTGTGTGCAAATCCTTCAATTAAAATCTTAAATTATGGTAAGCTGTTGGTCTGTTAAGCTCAATTTGAAGTATTTTTGTGCTTGCTGACTTGGGCATCAAGATGTTTTGGGTTTTTTTGTACCAAAAAACATGCCAGTGCACACTTGGAAATCTGGGATTGGGATTGAAACCCCAACAGCTGAGCTGAGGGCCAGTTCCCTGCTGTGCTCATAATTTTGCCAAGTGCTCTGGTTGGTTGATTGATCTTTAAATGTATGCATGACACTGCGGTGAGCTCAAGCATGCTGGTCTGAATGCTTCTTTTGCTCATTGTAGGAATGCCTGCTTACATGTTTATAGCAGTGCTCTGTTCACTGAAACCCACGCTTCTGGGTCCGCAATACTACTGTTGCTCCCCTCTTTCCTCAAGTCAGCTAATGCCTTCGATATGATGCGACAGACCACGCGCCAAGAGTGTGTCAGTGGGTTCAAATGTTCTCAGCATAACAGATGAAACCCAGATTATATTAGAAGTTTGAGAATCTCCAGTTCACTGGTTTTTGCTGAAAACACTGCAGTCGTGTCAGTGGCAAAAACCAGCAGCACAGAGAACTCAAGCAGAATTTACAGTACCTGTCAGTTTAGTCTTGGTTAGTGCACAAGGCACACTCCAGGACACAAATGATGGGCAGCATGGTCATGATGTAATGAGTCGCAAGTGTTTTCTCTTTGAGAAATTGTGTATATACTATGTTCGCTCTGCATCTCAATGTGTCAGTCTTAAAGACAGAGACAGCTCTTCGGTGTGAGCATGTGTGTATGTACGTCTGTACAAGTAGCTGCATCTCCAAGAGTGTATGTAATTTGTACATAATAGACAATGAGAGAGAAATAGTTATTGTTAAGAATTGTTTGAATTGGTTGCATGGAAATTATTCTATTGTATGTCTTCTGTTTTGTTTTTTATTTTTGTTTGTTTTAAGAATCATGATGAAGTGGAAAATCAGCAGCTATGTGATAATGACCTGTCATATTATTAGGTGCGCTTCTGCTGTCCAGAGAAGACCCTGACGCCCACATTTTCCTTTCTCTGCTATTATTAGGCCCCTCCGTTACCATTTTCTATGCAATCAATACCAACTTCTCTTTACAAACTTTTGATAGGACTGTGATAACGGAGGTAAGGTTAGTTCAGGGGTACAGGTTGCTAAAATGACAAGATGTATGTAGATGGAAATGAATATATTTGGCTACAAAATGGTACTCAAACTGCTGTCAGTAAAGCATACCTTCATCACCTCAGTGAATTATGGCTTTATAATTTTCTGAAATCTCTAATGTGAGCTTGCTATTTATGCATGTTCCCCAGGCCGATAATCGGTTAGAAAAAGAACAAAAAAAAGAGGATGACAAAACTGTTCTTTTCCTCCCCAATGAATTCATTCATTTGAGGATGTCGCTCTGGATTTTATAAAATGCTAGTTTGATCTTTCACAAGATTTCATTCAAATAGAAAACATCATGATACTATATGTCTGCTAAGACCGTGCCATGTCGCTGCTCAAGATTCATGTTTTCAAGTTTGGAAATAAAGAATGTACATTACCAAAAACTGGAAATTATAGTGTGGCTTTTTATTTCATACATACACAGCAGGATGTAATAAAGTAAGAAAAAAAAAAGTAAATATCCTTATCTTTATTGTGTTGCATCTTATAGAAATCATGTCAATCTCATCCTGACTGTCACAAAAGCAAACCACCACTGACCTTAACTAATGCACCGACACTGGCACGAGTTTACATGTATGCTCTACGCTCCATAGGCATATAAGTGCAACCCATTTATTCTCCAGTGTAGTGTGGAGGTCTCTTCTCGATGAAGGCTGCCATACCCTCCTGTCTGTCCCGCGTGGGGATGACCTAAATAGAGATGGAGAGTAAGCCGTGGGCTGCTGATGATTTCTTTACAGCTGCGGCGTCGAACCAGCTGAATAAAACAATGCTTCCACTGGATAATAAGGGTAACAAAGTGGAATCATCCACATCTTTTACATTGACATTTACACCAAAAGAAAACAATCCTGACCCATGAATCTTCAGAGTATTCTGGAAGCATTTCTTACCCGTGCATAACACATCCTCTCTATCGCCATTGCTGAACTAATGTCAACCTGGAAGAGGGAATTAAAAGTCACAGCTTTTACTTGTGTATTGAAATTGTAATAAATAAATAAATAAGTGAAGATCTGCGAGAAACGATGTACCTCAATGCCTCTGTTCATTGCCTCCTTTGCCATCCGCACAGCAATAGGAGCCTGGGTATCAGAGGAAAAAAAGAGCATGAGAAGCTGATTGCATTAATAACACATTCTCACCATGAAGTTCCTACTTCTTATAGACAGGATCTTTATTCACTGCTGAGTCAAGGAAGGTGTTTAGATATATCTTGGGATCTTCCTCATGATTTGGGGTAAAATAGCAGCAACATCAGCAGTGATGGTCATGAGATTGAAGCTACAGGTCACAAAAATGACTCCTCTGGAGGTCGGTTGGAATCTGCCTTTAATGCAGGGCGAGGAGCTCAGACATCAAACAACACTACTCCTTCAGGGTGAGAGGAAGTAGCTCAGGCAATGCCCAGCTCGGTAAATACCCCAGCACTGATTACATATCTCATCTTGTCTGGAAACACTGTCAAGGAAGAACTGTAAAACAGAGCTGAGGGATGGCTGTCTGATTGATCCTGATTAGCCTTCTGCCACCATAACCCAATATCAGGTAAGTGGAAGAAAATAGCCGCAACAACAAAAAAATCAAAAAGCTATCACTGCCTCCTCTCCACCTCACTCTCATTCACTTCAATCTATCGTCTGTCACTCAATCCACACTGGCTTGAGCGTTTGCTGTGAAAGTGTGTGCCGTGCTTTTGTGGTCCTCTTCTCCACTTGACTGCCACTCTAGCACCGGCTGACTGCGAGCATCTGAACTGGAGTGAAAGATATCTGGAATGACAGAGGCCTGGAGAGAGAGAGAGAAGAGAAAAGCAAGGGGAAGGTGGGAAGAAAACACCAGGATGGATGAAAAGAGGCAGACAGGAAGCAGAAGAGATGGGGAAGAGAGCACATGCCTGCCTGAGAGAAGAGAGACAATATATATGGGCGTCTGAGCTGCAGCAGGAGAAAAGTAACTGTGTTTACATCCTAACCTGGGGCAGTATCTCTCTGGCCAGGCGGAATGCCTCTCGGTAGGCAGCGTCTCCAGTCTGGTTCTGTTCTACAGCTCTGTTTACGAGCCCCATCTCCAGAGCTGCCTGCCCCCCCAAACGCCTGCCTGATAAAACACAATGAGACAGACTGATACACAAAGCCCCTTTGTAATCTGCACCTTTTTGCAACTTGTCAGCGTTTCTGTTTCACCACCTGTGAAGATGAGCTCCTTGGCCAGAGTGATGCCAACAATCCGCGGCAGCCGCTGACTGCCCCCTGCAGGACAAACCACGCCAAGGTGAACTCTCACAGATGCTTCCTCTTTAAACCTGAAGAATCAATACAGTCCAGGGTCACTTCTGTGACCTCTGTTTGTCTTACCGGCCCCTGGGAGCAGCCCCCGTGTCGTCTCAATCAGACCCATCTGTGCAGAATATGCTGAAACACACACAAGCAGAGAGAGAGGACAGTTGAAGGTCTCTGCTGCTGGGCGTCATTAAGCTCAGGGAAGGCGCAAAGTCTGACTGATGCTCCTGTCAGAGAAGCGGACGCAAACACCTGCTCACCTCGCTCGTCTAGGTTTGACCAATCACAGAGCCGCCACGCCTAACACATCCAATCACACACCGAATCATCTGCACCAACAGCTGGCCAGATGGCTATCATTAGCTCCAACGCTCTTCAAGAGAAGATTAATCCCACAGGTGGAAAACACACATCTTTAAAATCTCAACTTGTCTGGAGGAGGAAAAGATAGATCTTTGCCTGACTAATGCCAACTTTTTTCATATGGAAGACATCCAGTTTAGTTTTTAATACTCACTAAAGCAGTGGTTCCCAACCTGGGGTCCCTCAAAGAGCACAGGGGGTCCCCGAGGCTTTGACTGTTCAGAGCCAGTGTGATTCAGAGCCATGTTCACACAGAGACGAGTTGAGGTGTGTCGTTTTTTATCATTCACATGGAACTCGTGTTTTGGGAGTCAGAAAACCCTAACTTAAAAACCAGGTTCCAACCTGAATAAATGGGGGTCATCAAAATCTGCTACACATCATTATTTTAAAACCAATATATACTTAGTCAAAAATAAAATAAAAAGCTACTTAATAGGCCATAACTCGTGCATTCAATCATTTCTGGTCCATGTACTGTGTGGTTAAGTGAGGTCAATAAGCTGGTGAAGTTATGGCAGTGGAGTAGTTCATGTCTGTCCCGGTAACCTTCATTTTTCCTGCACCATTTTATTGAGACTTGTCTGAGAAATGCCACAGTACAGAGGATTTCTCCTTATTTAGAAAAAAATAAGCTGATTATTATCTTAACTAAAGAAAGGAGTTGGCCAAAATGCATCATTTATGGTGAGAAGCAGTTAATGAAAGCATTAAAACCAAGCATGGTTTAAATACGGGGCAGGCGGCGGGTCCGCTGCTTTTTAGTAGTTGCATGAAGGGTGTCCTCAGGGAAAATAGGTTGGGAACCACTGATCTAAAGCAACTGTTTCTCAAATGAGGGAACACATACCCCTTTTGGTATGTGGAGACACTAAAGGAGGTAGCAGAGAAAATAGAAAAATAACAAAAAGTGTTCATGTAAAGTGTAATAACTATGTAATAAATATTTCAATAAAATATTGATGTAAGCTCATAAACTAAATTTTATATTGAGTTTTATTCATAATGTCAAACCCATGTTACTTATACACCAGGATTTCTGACAAATTCTGGCTCATACTAAAAAAAAAATCTCCTGTCAATCACTTATCAGCATGGAAACTTGAAACATGATTGAAGCGTAGCAGCGATTGAAAAACTGAGCTAGTAAAATTCTGTTGGTATTTAGGTAGAAATATTTCATTGGGATTTACGTCCACAAACTGCAACCGACCAAAGGCATTATGTTTCTTATGTGGGGAGAAACTATCTAACAGCAGGATGAAGCCAGCGTCTCACTAGAAAGTTCGCCTCTCATGTTTTTAAGGTCAACTTGAGTATTTTTAAGGAAGAAATTTGCTGAATAAAGGTCAACACAAGAAACAATGAGAAAACCCTGGAGAGGAGACGTCATCCTGCCTGCTGGCAGAGATGACGATGAACAATAATGCAGTGGAAAAACTCAAATCTGTGGCTTTGTCAGATGATAGAATAATTGCAAACAGATGTTGAAGTATCTGTTGGAAATCAGTGGCATGCTGGCTTGCAGCTGTTTTTAGTCAGATTTGATCATATGTTTGGTTTAATAAATGATTTGCGTGAGAGAGGCAGATTAAATACGATTTTTCTTCTCTTTGCTCCTTTTCATTCAAGTGCTTGAGAGTGTTTATATTGATTGTTTTGTTTGGTAAAGAATTAAAAAACATTTTGAATAAATGATAATAAATTTAAAAAAACACATGCCAATTAGGAAAACTGCAAAGATTTTAAAACTTCCATTTAAAATTTCAAAAGAAAAGAACAACTAATTAACGATCCAGGGACCGCCTGAACTGAGAAACACTGTTCTGATTTACAGTAATGCAAAAAAAGAGAGCTGTCAGTCTGGAGAAATGAGCCTAAGTGCTGCTATCCTCCCCCGCCCTGCTTCAACACGGCTGCTGATCTTATATGACTGGATATGTGACGGCTGCAAAGAGAACATGACATCCCCTTTCCAACCGAATTAACGTCACCTGAATGAAGAAAAAAGATGTGACTCAGGCGTAATGCAGCCTCCTCCTGCTCTGGATTGACAGGTGAAGTCACTCACCGGCAGTGCGAAGGTCACAGGCCAAGGCCAGCTCCAGTCCGCCTCCGAGGGCAGCGCCGTCCATCGCCGCGATGGTCGGCGTGGGCAACAACGCTGCCAAGGCATTGAGGAAAGTTCACAACTGTGTGTACACTCAAATTACCATGAGTCCATTTATGTATCGATTCTCTTTCTACCTATTTGAGTCATGAGGGAGCGCAGGGCATGAACAAACAGATCAGACTCAGTGTTGTTCATCAGAGCTCTCTCTTTCAGGTCGGCACCTATGTAGACACACATGACACACACACACCCACACATTATCACTTCACACAGAATCAGGTTCTCTGGCATGTTTCAGATGTACCTGAGCCTGCTCACCTGCACAGAAGACCCCTGGTACTAAACTCCTGAAGATAACCAGTCGCACTGTGGAGTCACTGGACAGAGCGGACACCAGCTCCCTCATCTGAACACACACAGGACTCAGTGTGTGTGTAAACGTGTATGTGCGTGACAGCTGTAGGGGCCTACTTACCTGTGACACAAACACATGGCCAAGAGCGTTTTTTGCTTTATGCCGGCACATCAAAACTTCAACGATGCCTGACATTAAGAAAGCAACAAGAGGACAAAAAGAAGAAATAAAGATGCAAGCATTACTTCCTGTAGAGATGACAAACAAAACGCAGACTGAAGAGGAATCACAGCTTGTCTACAGTTTGTGTTTTTTCTAATTGCACTGTCTTGGACGGTCACATTTAGCATGCAAACTGAGGCCTGTGGAGTCCGAGATGTATCTGTTTTTTTGTCATTTCTGATCATTGCACAGTATGACCTTGGAAAAAACTTAATGAAATGTCCAGTTATGCGAGGATAAGGAGTTATGCTGAATGTTTTCCACTTGTGTATCATCCCTCTCACTATAGAACGGACTCCATTAAATATATCCGGGTTGTTGCTCATCTTTTTAAATGTTCCAGGGATGCACTCAAAGCTGGTTATACTGCTCTCTGCTTTGATGCATGCTATGAGACAAAGCTTTGTTTACACACAGAGTATTTTACAAATTACCCTGAAGGAAACTGCAAGGTGTTGTGGTGATTCACACTGAAAGAAGGCTCCTCATTTGGGTTCCTCCCACAGGAAAGGGATGGAAAATGATTGTTCTTCTACACAGCTTTATAACTGGAAGTAAACAATAGTGTTGGAACTATTTGGTTTGGGTTGTATATATCCCTGCATCTTTTCTGTGGGGATTTATTTGCACTAATATCTTAAATATTTTTATACTTGACCGGGACTGCCTCAATTCTTGGCTAATTAAAAGGACAAAGAAATGTTTTAATTCATTCACCAATCTATTATTATTATTATCATTATTATTAAAATTGTGTAAAAAAAAAGTTTTAAAAAAATAGACTTTAGCTGTAAATATCAGAGGAAGAAAAAAAGAAAGTTTAAGATCCTTTGTTTATAATATTTTGTCAGGTACAGATTCCTCAACAGAGGCTAATTTTGTACATTTGATCATGATTTCTCCAGAGAAATAAACACAACAGCCTTTTCTAATAATAATTTAGATGTGGGTCTCTCATCACCTGAGGGAATACAGCCTGTTCTTTATCAGAAAGTAAGTATATACAGTTGACATTTTAACAGGAGGAACAGGCTCTGAAAGTAGAACAATGTTTTACTACAGGTGTGCCTACCCTCGTCTTCCCCCTCTAACCGCTTCAGGTCCACCTCGGCGGGATCCGCCGCCTGTGTGCACCGCCCGCGCCAGTAAGCGGGAGTGTGAGCAGTCAGAGGGCGGTCGCCTCGGCCCAGAAGTCGCGCTCCGTCCTGAATAAACATGTGGGCGGTTCGGCGGTGCGGTTCGCGCAGACTCACTGCCCCGCACCTTGGCGCTACCAGTCTGCAAAGCAGGGCTGCCATCCTGGCCGCTCTACCTTTGTGTTTGGTCTCCAGAAAGCAGGAAGATCGCGGAGCAAAGTTTGGAGCCAGACAGCAGGAAGTGTGGTGCAGGTTTCTTCCTGAAAGAGGAGGGACCTGGCTGCTCCTGGTCCGACTCTGAATCCAAGGTGCAAGAGTGGCTCAAACTCACCAAAGTTAAAATGTAACGACACTATTTAATCATTTTAGCCTTAAAATGTGAAAGTTCGTGCTTTCCTTTGATTTTCTTTTTTTTTTTTTTTTTTTTTTTACAAAGTGAGCATTTTGGTCAAACAGTCACCATTTCTCTCAGCAACACTCACATGACAGAATTTGTGATTGATAAAGTTTATTTTGTATTTCCTCAGTCTAGCCTCCTCTCACTTAAAAACACACAACTTGATCTTAAACCTGACTATAATCTGAAACCCCTTGAAAAATGTATATGTGGACACACCTGTGTTCCTCAAAAAGGAGCTGAGCTCTCACATTGTACTCCTGTAAACAGACGTTGGTCCAACATGGTATGAATATGTACACAAACACATGCCATGCTTCTGGTCTGTCCAGTCTAGACAGAGCAGCTTGTTGAGGTAACGTTTTTTCCATCAATCTGTTTAAGTCTAGTCTGACCATGCATTATTGAGCAGGTCTTTACAAGTTATGCAACCATGCAGTAAGACAGTGGCTCTTGTGGCACAGCAGTTTCAGCTGAAGAGTCTGTGTGTAGGCCTATATCCGCATACCTGTGTTATAAGTGGGCTAGTCATCAATCAGATTATTTTTGATCAGCAATCTTCAGTGTCATCATAAACAGCTTGAGAAATAATTTTCTATGACTAAAACAGACAGGTTAAAACTCTATCACGGAAAGATGAACACATATGCAAACATGGTCTAGCACCACCAGCTTCTCAGGCCACAATCTTTGAAAATGTACTGAGACAAAGTTAGAGAGGTTTCTGTGGTCAGACTCAGAGAAATTTGAAATAACCTTTGAATATCACGGACGCTGCATTCTCTGAACTAAAGAGGAGAAGGACCATCTAACTTATCAGCACTAACTATAAAAGACTGCATCTCTGAGGGTGTGATGCATAAATGTCTGCAGAATTGGAAATTTCTGTACGTCGGGAAAGGAACAATCAATGTTGGAAGGTTT
>JBBBVU010000015.1:22998801-23009207 GCA_037177055.1 Atherinosoma microstoma | reverse complement strand
GAGAAAAACTGAATGAAAATAAACCGGCAGCCCACCCCTACCAACTCATAGGTGCTTCCTACAACCACACAACAGCCCCGGTGGCTGGTTGAGAGAAGACGAAGATGCGTCCTGAACGATGCAAACTCTGAGCCTTTATAGTTACGCCTCCTCCGCCAGCAACCAATCCCCACGCAGCACCTGCACACTCAGAGGGAAAGCAATCAGTCATAACAAGTGTTTATTTAAAAGTGAGTAAAAAGGACCTTATTGCACAAAATGAACCTGAACTAGTCATTGCCTCTAGCTAAACCAACGTTACTCAGTAAATAAATAAACAATCGGTTGAATTAGTTTTATTCTGGCTTTATCTGCAGCTTTCCATTGTTCGAATGATAACATTTCCCACAAGAACCTGGAACCAACAGCTTATCAGACCTTCTATCTATAAATAACATTAAACACTGAATTAATTAATTGTGAGAATATAGGATGACCCTGATCATCACATCACATCCCACTTTAACACACATTATACATTTTATACAGTCAAATTCAAATGATCATATCTCTGGTTTTACTTGGTCCATTGATGTTAAACTTAAAGAGTTTATTTTAATCTCCACTTTGTAATGAAGTTAACAGCAGAGCTCTATGTGCTCTAGTTTTTTGGTTAGGGTGCTTTGAAAACGTGTAATCTGATAGACTTCTGATGATTAATTCGGGAAAATTTTAACTGAACATTTGACTCATTTAAAGTGAACCACTCATGTTCTGGAGCTCATTACATCCATTTCCAAGGCTTTGTCACACATTGACTCCAGGTGTATAAATAAGCTCACCTGCATCATTTTCCGCCTGTGGCCTGTCTTTACCAACAACTATAAAAATCCCTTGGTCCCACACAGAAGCGACGCACTTCGCTTCGCCGCAATTCAAGTCAATGTGAGCGGTCCCACTACGCGCATCCAGCGCCGTCGCTTTCCACTTCTAGCAGGCCCGCAGCGCAGTGCATTGTGGGACTTGTACTGTTCAGGCGTGATAAATACGTATGCGGCGCATGAGCGTGTGGACAAGCCGAAATGCGTGTCTCACTCTCAATGAGTGAGCGTCCAGAGTGTGAATAAATATGTTTACCACATCAGCAGCAAACTATGCTTTTTGAGATTAATTTGATAAAGTGACCCGTAGCACCAAAAGTTATTTATCTTTAATAGCTCTGTTGTCAAAACTGGAGAGATTACTGCTGTAATGCTAACTCATTAGCTTAGCTCAGCATGGAGACATGAATGAGAAAACAAGTTTTGCTGTATTCATCGTTGCAAAGTTACTTAGCCAAGACAGTGTGGCTAACAACCCTGTAAAAAAGTTTCAATAGCTATGAGTTGGGTCATCTAGAAGGATTCAGACATAGAGCATAAGCCTTGGTATGAGAAATAAGGGAGTGTTTCAACAATGTGCAAAAACCTCCACACATTGGAGGGTGCCTTTTTATATAACAGAGTCTTGATTGAATGGGTTGTTTTGCATGAGAAGGTATATCCTGTGAGGGTAACCTCTTTAACCTCTGGGAAAAGAAAAGCATTTACGCTTACCATGCATTTTTTATCAAAACACAAATAAAGGAGGAATTCTCTCATGCCCTTCCCTCAGAAAGTGCTGGCTCAGCATCTACTGAGGCTATAGTAGCAGGGCTTGTGTGACGGATGGCATGTTGAACCTTTTCCAGGTAAAGGTGCAGTCTGATTCCTCTCAGGAGACACTGAATATAGCCGAGTGGAAACCCACGCGGATGAGACGGCACGCTGAAGCTGACTTGAGCCTGCATTATTGAGATGTTCAACACCAACATGTAAAAAGCTGTGTTGGAAAAGAGCTTTTGAATAACCACTGCAACACACCTAATGTTAAAAATTTCTCTCTCAACAGCAATTTTTCTGGCATCAAGGGAATACTGGCAAAAACTCAATAACTCACGGCACTCTTTAACTGCAGCTTCCTTTCTCTTCTCATACAAGACTGCAGTGTGTTGATGGGTTTGGCTGCGAAGTTTATAACTTCCCAGGAGGTTAAAGGACAGATTATGCTGTCTTTAACTATCTACAGCACCTCACTGCCTTTCTAATAACCCCCCTGAAGATAAAACACTTTCACCCCAACAAAACAAAATCACCCACTAAGCTGTTTTCTCAACATTGTGTGGTAAAAGGTGAAAAGTATATTTGACATTAAATAGTGACATTAGCGAGTACTGATGGGCATTCCTTTATTAGCCAAGGAGAAGAAAAGGAAAAGAAAAAATCAATAAAAAGAAAGGTCAAACAATCTGGAGGCTACAACTAAAAACAGCCGTTTATTGATCAATACGAGAGCATGATGAAAGATAGAAGGAAAGATAGAGAAGAACAGAAATATTACAGTAGTTTCCTGTCCTCCACACTGGCTTCCCTCTTTTCTCCAAGATGCTTTGCTATTGATCTGACATTAGAATGGCGAGTATGTGTGCGTGCATGTGTGAGGGAAAGCAGATGTTCGCAGCCCTGGACATGGCTAATTCAGTTAGATGTGCATGAGTGTGTGTGTGTGTGTAAATGGAAATGTCTTTTATCTGTAGAGAAGATCTGCAGCTTCAGAATGAGACATTAGAAGTACAGTCGTGCATAAAATTATTCATACCCTTCCATTACAGAAGGAAAAAATACAGCTGCCACTGAACTTAGCTGAAATTGACAAAAGTAAAAATAAATAAAATCTAATGAAAATCATGACATTGTTTCTGAATTGTGGTTCAATAGAAATATTTTTAAAAAAGAAGCAAAAAATATGATAAAGTAATATACGTTACGTCACTCATTAGCTAATATTTTGTTGAGCAATCCTTTGAGACGATCACTGCAATTAGGTGTTTTCTGTAACTCTCGATCAGACTTCTGCACCTGTTGACAGGTATTTTGGCCCACTGCTCATCAGCAAAGTGCTCTCATTGGTCCAGGAATGTATTGTTTGTTTGTTTTTTATTACTTTTTTCAACTCAATTAAATAACAATGTTGTATTTCACAAAATTATAATTTAGCAAATTTTTATTCAATATTACTTTTTTCCAGTCTCCAGTTATTTGAGTGACTCTTGTAAATTTTGCCTTTTCTTTAATGGAAGGGTATGAATAATTTTGTGCACGACTGTAAGTGCCCTCGCTGTCACAAGATTTTTTTCTTTTTTTATGTGGTCTCTCTCAAGTTGGGGTATTAAGCTGTCAATGAAAAACAGTCTGTCTCTGAGCATGGCTTGTTGGCCTTTCACAAAGCGAGAGAATATGTTCTTTTACGTCACTTCAAACAATAAGAGAGAGATAACTCATGACTGCAGGCTAAAGTGCTAATGGATTTAGCACAGTGAGTGCCTTCACAGGAGAGAGCATTTACATGCTGGAGTGAATTGTTGTGTAAGTAGTCATATCCTCCACACACACACACACAGCCACCCACCATTCAGTATACGCACACACACTCTCACTATGTGATAGGTCAGGTACCAAAACAAACCAGCAGATAAAGACTGCACATAAATCGTACCAGACCAACCAGAAGTACTTTGTTTTTAAACTGTCTTTATTAAACGTATCCTACTCTAATAGAAATACAGGAAATGAATCCCTACTGGCTGCACTTACAGAATTTTATACTTATTTTCACATAATGTGAAAATGTCAACAAAAGGTCATGTTAAAATGAAAGGCATACTTATGACCTCTTTGAATACATATGTCCTGTAACATTTAGGCCAAAAATATACCTGCTTTTTTCACTTCTTTTGCAAAAACAACCTCTGACTGTCTGAGTGTAACTGTTCACACACTTGTTGGTGCACTACGCATGATACATGAAGATTCCAATAGCAGGCACATAACAGAGTTTAGACTGGATAGCGCTCCTGAAATGGTAGGGTTTAAATAAAATAATAAACATGGCGACAATAGAGGAAGTAAACATTTGGTAGATTTTGAGATCACAGCAAAATCAAAAACAAAAATTAAGAATAAGGCATAGATGTTTTAATTGATCAGTGCTTACTATTTTCCCTGCATTCATGCAACAACCAAAGCTGTGGACCCCTCATCCACGTCGTCTTGAAACCATGCTTGGTTTTATACTTTCATTAGCTAGCTTCTCACCATAAATATTGCATTCTGGGTGACTCTTTCTTTTTGATTAAACCAAAGTTAAGGTAATTACCAACATATAGCCTTACTTTTCTTTTCAGAACAAGGACTAACCATCTGTACTGTGGCATTTCACAGACATGTCTCATTAATGAAATTATGCAAAGTTAGTGTTTTAGAATGTAACACCCAAATGACAAAAAACTTAAGCAAATACACCTCAACTTGGCCTGACCCCCTGTGCTCTTTGAGGGACCCCAGGTTGGGAACCATTGTAATAGATGGCATGCAAGGCACCTAAATAAAACGTGCAATGTCTTGAATTTAAAACCTTCCATCACTTTAACAGCTGTCGATCCTCAGACATAACACCTGGTCAAATTTGTCTCAACACTGTCCCTTGTGTTCGCTCACATATATCAGTTCATGAACATGTAGAATTAATTTCCGAGCATGTGCACAAATTACGCTAAAACAAAATACACAATTGAAACAATTCTGTCTTTATCCAAAACTTTTTTAAAACTAAATTAGTTACTTCTCCATATGTTGTAGCAGTCTTACCAACATAGCAATCTGAGCTTTTAAACAAAATTAACTCAATCTCATTATTGAATGTAAAATAAGGGGCTTTGATGTCTTTTTAAAGCTCTTTAAAGATTTTTTTTTTTGTTCCCACTGTCTCAAAGTTGGGTTTTACTACAGTCTATACTTTACTATGCAAAACTGAACTGACATGTACCATAATCATCATATCAAAACCATCTTTAATTAAAACTGCACATGATGGCAGATATTTTGCAAGGCCTGCCAGATAAATGTAGGAGTAATGAACAGTGGTTTCTTTGTGTTTTGTCAGATTCAAGTGCTCTCAGAAGTGCTCTCCAGCTGCGCTCAGCACCGGCACTCTATTTATAAAGAGTGCATGAAGCGTGGGAGGAGAGCATTATGTTGTGTCAATATTTCAGATGGCATAAACCATGGCAATGTGTTGCTCAAGCTAGTGAGTAGAGAAAGTAAATGAGTAGAAAGGAGATGCCTGTGTGTCTACATACAAATGAACACACACACTTACACACACACATACACAGTGGCCTGGCCTATAATTGTCCCTATTTAAAATGCTAATTTTCTCTCTCCCGCAGGTGCCTAACTGTGTTTGAAACTAAATTGCTCGTCATAGCGGGTCAATCTGAGCCTAATGAATTCGTGTGCTCTCACATTACACTTACTGATGCTGAATGTCGGATGGCAGGTGCTCCGAGGACTCAAGGGTTTGAAAGCAAAGCCTGCAGCCTCTCCTTCTCTTCTCAGCGTGTGCAGATGAAGTTCCACATCGGCCTGTGAATATTTTAGTGTCTGGCATAGGTGAGACTTGACCTGTGATCATCTTCTTTACAAGGGATATTTTATGAAGTAGTTCTCACTTTCTCATTGACTTTAAACGGCCAATCAAGTTAGATCGACAGTCTTCAAGTACTTCCCAGTTGTCCCTTTATGACTTAATGTCGAACAGTGAACAGGTCCTACATCACTCACTTTAAGGGGGTTTATTGAGATATTGTGACGTTAAAAAATGGATCATAGTCAAACAATCCAGTGGCTATTTTCCTCTCAAATAGAAATAATTAAGATAAAAATACATACACATGTACAGAGACACATACAAAGAAATAGTGTGCATTTAAATTTAGTGCTTTCTACGCCTGCAGCACTTTGCAATAATGCAGGAAGCTAAACATGGAATGAAGCATGATGGTGTTTGTGGGTTGTAGACATACATAATAAACACATTTATCATCTCATGCTTTTAGCCTGATTCTGTGCTTCATCATGGTGTACTTCCTGCAGGCTGACACGCATGTGCACAATGAAACTTTGCAGATGCAGCTGCTCAGCAGTGCTCACAGTCAATTCTATCTCCAGCAAGTGGGATGAAAACAAAGTTGACAATGTTGTAATCTAAACAGCCTATCCAAACAAAATCTCAGACCTCACTTGGGGTATTCATGGACAAGGTCGGTCATAACTTTCTTTTACTGCCCGGCAACATGAAGTAACTAGCTGATCTCTCTGGGGGGGGGACTGGAGCAATGAGAGTAGGGAGGAAGGGGGGAGGTAAACACAATCAGACTTTTTCCCTTCTGTTTCATTCAAAGGATCAGATGAGCAGAAAACAGAAAGGAAAGAGAAATACATCAAGGAAAAAATACTATAGATGCTGCAAATGCTGATCTTTCCTGTTTCTTGTGTGGAATGAAAAAGTGAGGGAATGATCTCATGTAAATGGCAGATTTAGAGTTTATCGGCAGCCACAATGTAATGTTTAATGAGTGGCTATAAATTAGCTCATACACAAGTAGTGCCGTGTGCGACTTTAGCGCAGCTGCACGGTGCGTATGTGAGGGATGGAGCTCTTTTCAATCTTTCATTAGAAGGAGAGGGAAGGTCCCTCCTCTCTGCTGTACAGAGTCACTTATAGGGAGCACTGTAGTGTACTCCTTTGGATAAACAATCCATCATTCAGCGCTCTCATTCAAATTACTTGCATGTGAAAACAAACAGTAGCTGTAGTGATCCGCACCACTCTAACTTCTTACTTGTAAATTTAAAGTTTCAATCAGCATCGGTTGTACCGGTTGTATTAGCTGGCGGAAAAATTTAATTAGTTATTGGATGTCATCTGTGAAAAGCCCCGACTCTAACTCTAAAACACAACTATAAAATATGGTAGATAAGAAATGGGTTTTTATTTATTTATTTTTCAAATGCAGTGTTTTACAAAGAAGCAATAAAAGCCAGTCACTTCCATCTCTCCTGTCAGATGGTATTGTTACGCTTGTTTCCACTTTTTCTAGTTAATATTTGTATGGGATTGCTGTGTAACCAACGTTACTGAGTCTGCTGCTAGCTACAGTGGCTACTTGTTACCCAGGGCTACTTGTATATGTTCCCTTTAACTATCATAAGACTAACCAGCTCTAAAAGAACAGACGTGTAACTCTAATGTCTTGGTAGACTTGTTTTGTGTCAGAAATGATAACCTTTCTCTGTGCTTCCTGTGACGCTGCTCCTCTCCTCAGTGGTTCACAGGGTTAAATATATCACATTCTCAGTGGAATGAAGCTAATCTAAAACAGTGGATTATATAAAGGGACCCTTAGTACAGGCTGTTCCTCTCCTGTCTGACAGCTGCCTTGTTCTATGATGGCAGGTGAATGTGCTCATGTAGTCATCCCCAAAGACAAACAGGGACATGTTTTGTTTTTACATCTTGAGATACATAAAGTAATTCCTATGATATTGTAAATTTTCTTTTATAACCACACAATAATAAAATTAATTTGGTCCTCATCATGTCTTAAATTGTGGGATTTGTAGTAATAGTAAGATTTCCAATCACAGGAGCAACAGCTATCAGCTGCCTTGTCATTCCCCTCTTCTCAGACAAGTGGCTCCATTTTCAACGGAGTAAGAGTTTTCTGTTTGCGTGCAGTCCAAGTAGACAAACTCAGTTCTATCCTCCTATGCAAGTAATTTGTGTCATCCTGAATACCTATGGTGGGAAAGCCAGAGAGAAAGCAACGAAAGGGCTGGCTGGTGTCATCTG
This sequence comes from Atherinosoma microstoma, assembly GCA_037177055.1. Lineage (NCBI taxonomy): Eukaryota > Metazoa > Chordata > Actinopteri > Atheriniformes > Atherinidae > Atherinosoma > Atherinosoma microstoma. The sequence continues at coordinate 23,001,458 of JBBBVU010000015.1, read as the reverse complement.
ATCATTCTGATGCCATTTAACATGTTCATTAAGGGTTTATGAGTGTACAAAAAAATTCTGATTTATAGTTTTATCACCTTGTCAAGTCTGACGATGAAATAATTCAACTGCCTTTTCTATTGGACTCTGCAACCGCAACCAACAACCAATTGGCTGCAGGAAAATTTCTGAAGCAGAAGTCTAGTTAATTATGTTAAGCCCAGCTACTGATAAGGAGACGGTTTGGAATTTTTAAAAGCTCTAGAAACACATACATACACACTGAATTAGAGGGGGTTTAAAGTGAGCCAGGTCCTTAGAGAGAGTGTGAGTCTATTTTGTCAGAAAACGCAGCGATAAGAGAAGATTTACTATCAAACTCTTCCCTGTTTCTGAAAAAATCAAAACCTCTGTCATATCTAAAAACTATTCTTGTTTTAAAAACTATTCTCTTTTTCTTTATCTTAATTTCCATCACTAAATTGTATGAATATTCACTTTCACAATCTGCTAGCTCTGGATGATTCCTACCCTCCCTCAGCTCCCAGTTCCTCTGTTGCTGGTGCGCTGCTGGCCTTTCCCCTCTCTCTTGTTAGCTGATGTCTGTGGGCGGATAGTGCTGCTTCACTGATCCTCAACCCATGAAAAAACACTCATCTTTTTTTTTTTCTCCCATCTTTCTCCTCTATTTCATCTCTGCCCAAAACTATCTCAGCTGTAGATTGTTTTTGCAGCTCAGAAGCATCCAACTGCTGCACCCACTTAAAATTAAACTGCAACCATCTACCAGTCATTTGCATACATTTGCTGTAGGACTTTCCAAAACTCTTCAGTGCAAAATTTACAGCACAAAACCCAATAAAGGCAGATTTGAGACTGACAGGACAAAACTGCCTCTAAGGTCCAGCAAACCACACACAGGAGCCATGATGGCGTGACAGTGCAGCAGCTTTGTTTGCCAGAATTTAAGCTGCACTGGGGTATTGTGGGAAAACTAAATAGAAACACTATAAAGTTAAATTATAAAAAAGGTAGCAGGATCATCAGGCATAACTTCTTTAGCCCTTTGAAGTTGAGTCCCATTGTCCTTTTGTTTAACTTTGAACATGTGACGTCAATATTACCAGAAATCGATATTATTCCAGCAGCAGTGAGTTGGAACAAACTTGGTTTTCAGGAGAAAGCTGGCAACCCCTCAGTTCCACAACAGCATAGACTGCAGACCCTGAAGACTCATTAAAATAAATAATAAAGTAAAATACTTTCTTTTAATTTAATTCCTTTTTTTGTGAGTGAAAAATGACTGCAGGAAAATCTCAAATGTGCCTCAAGCTTTAGTTGTGCAGCTTTGCTTCACTGATTCTTTTGGCTAAAAAGTACATCCCATGCAACTCTCACATAAATTTTTCAGGTGCTAAAAAGGGAGCTACATTATATTCTTATAGCTTATTTTGGGCTGCAGTGTTTACCGACACATCAAAAGGAGGGACAAGAAGGAAGAGAAAGAGGTAGAAAGCTGTAAGATGGAGCAAAAGAGAAGGGGAATAAAGGAGAGATCAAGTATCTGTGGGAATATAATTAAGTCCATGGTCTGGCTCTCTGCAGGCCTGCGGCATACTGCTCGGAAATGCTGATTCAGTACACACAGACAGAATAGCACGGGAGGGAGAAGAGGGTGCAGAGAAGGATGCAATATGAGACAGAGGGACGGGGTGTTGCAGTGAACATAAAAATTGGAATGAAGCTACACATGTCGAGAAAAAGTCTTGAAAATAATAAAAGCAAAGAGTCAAAGTTATAAATTCAAGTTAAAGCAGATCCAGACCCAGCAAACAGCTGCAGTGTTGAACGGTGGACTTTATAATGTGAGGCAGGCTATCTGCAGTCAGTGCTGGACTTTATCAAGCATTGAACATTTGCAGATGCTTCAGAAACAGCAGCACAAACCCTCAGCCTCCATGCTCTAAAGGACAATGGTGACACCTAGAGGTATAAGCATGAAAGTAGCGTGCCCCAAACTGTTGCTGCAGAATGCCCCCAGTAACCCCTCTGTCACATTGGAGCCATTTATAAACAAATGAATGAATAGAAAGTTAAACAAAAATCTGTGTGTATGTGTCTTGTTGAGTGCTGACCCCCTGACAGAGGGGTCAGTCACAGGTGAGACTTGTCAGTCTTTCACCAGGCCTGGGGGGGCCTGAGGCAGCTCACATCTATAATGCATTAAGGTGAATGTCAGGTAAACCTGAGACAAGGACATAACAATAGCACCAATAAATACAAGAGAAAAGAAAACAAAGGTTTTTTCCCCACTTCATAATAACAGAAAAAATAAAGAAATAGTTTTTTTTTTTATAGATTTTCAATACTGTTATACATGTAATTTGATCTCCTAAAAATTGTAAAAGAAAAAAAAAAAAAGTTCTCCTTGTGATCAGCATTGATTCTTGAACTGTGTGTGTTGATATCAGATCATCCAAAGTTCTTGTTGCTACTTAGAAACCTGTTGCCTGCGTTTTCTTGAGGTAAAAAACATAGCAAGTACATTGCTCTCCAAAATACAATCGACTTTGATAAACAGGATGAAGTGCTTTCAGAAACCATTCAGTCAATAGTATTTGTCTTCCATTATCCAACATCAGTAGAGGTGCTGATGCTGTGGAACAAAGCACAAAAAC
>JBBBVU010000015.1:22965262-22991145 GCA_037177055.1 Atherinosoma microstoma | reverse complement strand
TTATAAATTAGTATTTTTATGTAAACTAAATAATCTAGTAATTCAAATATTAAATTGAATGAATAATAATTATATTTTTTATTTATGTATAATCATTTTATTTTTAGAATATTTGATTTTATATTTCTGTATTAATTTTCCACTGGTATTAATGAAGTATGTTTTTTATTAATATTTTAATTTTAGATTTCACTTTAGAATACAGTTAATTGTTGCCATGTGAAAAAAAAGTACGACTTTCAATTCCAGGGATTTACATTTCAGATCATAATTTCAAAATAGTGTAGTCTATTGCTTCCCTGGCAACTTCCAGAAAGCCACTATATCCCTCCAGAAAATAGACCCACACAGTAATTTTTGTAAAATATTGAGTTAAACATGAAAAACTTTTAAGCCAAAACTAGTCTCAGCAAATTGTTTCTTTGATGTAGATTTCCTTCCTCATCTTCACTCCTTACTCTGTATGATTAAAGTATCAAAAGTATTCTGTTAAATATCTTGACAGAGTTCTATAATGAGAGCAGGGAATAAGCATCACAAATATGAACAAATAAAAAATTTGAAAAAGGAAAAATCAAGCTCAGAGTAAAAATGAAGAATACACTGTATATAAACAGTCTACAGGAGCAGGTTAGTAGTCCTGCTGAGTTCCACCATCTGCAGATAAAGCACAAAAGCTCTCATTTCCTCACCAAAAGTCTCTGCGAAGCAAAGCCAGTCACTTCTTGGAAAATTTGGTGCCCTGTGTGTGCTCACGTTTGTGTGAGCCCACGCACTCCTCACCCCTTGAGAATTATTGCAACAGAAGGTTGACGTTCCCGGAAGAGATTACGATCACTGCTCGAAATGTTTTCCAGAGTGATTTGGGCTCATGAAACCAGGATAATTTGAGGACTGTATTCACACACACACACATGAACACACACTTGGATAATGGGGCACAGTTGTTATGGGAAAACATTTGAATGTCTTCCAACCTAATCCCACATGATAGCACAGCAAAAAAGCAAAGAGTTCCTCACAAACACAAATTATCTGCTGCTTTCTTATTGGCTGCCAGGTCTCCATGAGGCACAACGAGGTCGTCCGAGGGTTCGGTCCACACAGAGGGATTTTGCCGGTCCAGGATCAGATCTGGAGGATGATGATGATGATGCTGACGATGATCTAAACCCAGAGTTGGGATCTGACACAAGTCTTAATGACCTCTGACCTTTTTTATACATTGAAGTTCTTAGAGAAGGTGAGGACTCAGAAAGCATTCAGGGTTTTATTGTGACTCTAAAAGTACTAACTAAAATATAGTAATACGTTTAATTATATAAGCAGGTGACTTGTTGCTCAGTTATGACCACCAAAGCTAAAAAAAAAGAAAAAGTCACAACAAAAACAAAAGCAGGCAAGATAACATAAACAGCTTACTTCCTCTGTGGTCCCATGAGAAGGGCAAAGAAAACAAAAGATGGCAAATAGCGGATTTGGGATCGTGACTGAGGTTGAGGGATATATAAACTTAGCACAAAAAGTAAGGACATTTATGTTTGGCCAGTTATTTCTCCTTTTTAATAAAACCCGTTGGTGTTGTATGGTACATTGTTGGAAAGTCTAATTAGACTTCTTTACAACGAAGCATCGCTTGCAAGTATTGAGTTTCTGTGAAATGGGCAACACAGGTAAATGTGTGGATGTCCCCCCAACAAAAAAAAAAAAAGTGCCATAATCCCCTACAAATGTGTCATGTTGGTATTCACTCTTGTTCGGAGTTGCTTGGTTGGATTGGATGATCACACTCTACCACAGTAACAAGGGGAAAAAAATAACACATATTGGCCATTTTTACACTTTATTCATTTTACACCGTTCGGGACCTCAGTAATCACAACAGCTTGGTACCTCCTCCTCATGTTGGTCACCAGCCTGGTTACATTTAGCCGTGGGAAAGCATCCCATTCCTCGACCAGGACTTGTTGAAAGTCGACCACTGAGGTTGTGTTGATCACTCTAGCATGTTCATCACGCCCCAGCTGATCCCACAAGTGTTCAGTTAGGTTGAGGTCTGGACTTGTGGCAGGCCAGTCCGTCCTCACCACTCCCAAATTCTGGAAGTACACAGAGAGGATCCTGGCTCTGCGAGGGGGAGTGTTATAATCCTTGAGGATGAACTTTGGTCCTAGATTCTAGAGATATGGGATTGCCGCTGGCTGTAGAGTCTCATTCTAATATGTTTATCTGTCATATAGTTGCCAGTCGTGTATCTGTGACTGGCACACACCTGGCAGGAGACTATTGCAGGGGATTATGGCACCTTTTTTGGGTTTGATAAGACCAACTGGTGTTATTAAACTTCCTTACTTTTTTGCTAAGTTTTATATGTTATTAAATGGTTTAAGTCAGTGTTTCTGCTGTTAATAAGTCTTGTAAGGTGTGATATTACTAAACCGTTTACAGCTTTTATGAGAGTACCGCAAGTCTTTGAGTCAGGTCAGAACACAAAGTTTTGGTTTACTCACTTTGTAAATAAGACATAAGTCATTCATGTCTGTTTGCAACACAATTAGTCAAAGTAAGTGATAATGGTTGCAGTGTGGGACGAAAAATGTTCACCACAGATTTTCTTTAAATAACTTCATGAACTGTCTCCACATGCACCAAATTCATTGGGTGCTGGGAACAAACAGAAAAGGAGAGCAGCTGTTTAAAGAGTTCTTTGTATGAGCTCTTCATTCATCTCTTTCATAATGGTGAGACTAAGTATTAGTGAATAAGCGTTTTGAGAGGTGTATTTTGTCTCAATGTAAGCCATCTAAAGCATATATAATATTTTAATTGTTCGCCGCACCCTCTGGTCATATGTTGCATCCTATTGACAATAAATGATGGTTCCTACTAGTTACAGACAAGCGCAGTGACTTCTAAACCTCAATGTTTGCTTTTAGGCAAAATGAGAGTAAAACTGGGTTTGCTCTGATTACAGATTGTTGGGGTTTTGTAAAGCTTTGAAGTGGGTAGGACTCTCCCCATAGCAACAGTGCAATCCATAAGGAGACACAACAAATCGCTTTGCTCTGCAATACTGGCCTCCAAACTTAAAAAGTTTGCTCTGTGCTTAGACTTCCCCTAGTTGGTATCATTTAATTGATCAGGAAGCAAATGAAAGCTAATTAAACCTCACAGTATAAACAGTGAAATATCAGGTGTTAAGATCCACACTAACTTGTAGCCTTAAAGTTCTGGAGATTGTGGCTGGCAGTGTGTCAAAAGTGCATCCTTCCATGTGGTAGAGTAATGGACGTGTAATGGATATTTCATCCTCCCATGATGCACTCTTCAGTCCAGAAGGAATTCTGATGAGGCATGGCGTTTGATTCCCGTTAATGTGGCTGAAGTGAAGGCAGAGAGGAATCAAAAGCCATTAACGTTATCAAGGCGCCTGTACCTCCACTTCCAGCTCCACACTTGTCTCCTCCTGCCCCAGACCGCTAGGAGTCCCTGACAGGATTCAGACAAGAATAACACTAGTCCAGGCTGGACTTCTGACTGTTAGATATTTTAGCTTCCAGACAATCCTCATCAATATTTCAGGACAATAGTGCAGAGCCATAATCACTTACAGGCAGATTAGGAGGTCAGTGGGGTGCACGTATGAAAGTTCAAGCTAACTTTATGTGACAAATTGATTGTCTCGCTGGTTTATGGAAAACAACCATGTAGGAGCAGTAGATGGCCCAGAAGTAGAGATTTTCACAAACCTCTGAAATGAACAGCTTCACATTGTTCTTGTATAGCTATTAATATTGTAGTTCAACACACACGAAAGGAAAAAGCTGATCAATTTGTTGTTGTGACCACATAGTGGCTGATGAACAAGACCTTTTTATGGCGTCTGCCAACTATTGTGCAGTGGTGCTGCTGTAAAGCAATGCATTCATTCAGCCATTCACTGAGGATCTGTGCATGTTTTGTTTAGTCTCCCATAATAAAAATCTGCTTTTGTTTTTTTTAAAGAAGCTTGATTTTTTCTGTGGTATCTTCTGTGAATCAGTGCTGTGCTGTGACTGTGTTTTTGGTGGATCAAAGGTCAGTTACAGTGGGGGGTTTAAAATAAAGATAAGAGGGAATGTAGAGGAAGGTTTCAAAATATCTTTAATCATGAATCGCCAACAGTCCATAATTCACGTATGGCAGCGAAGCCTCACTGTGCATTCAACATTTTTTTTGAACACTTCAAGAAAATGGACAATACAGGACTTGTGCACACATTAAGATAGAGTACTGTCTGAAAAAGCTCAATGAATGAATGATTTGCTGTGGCCTTTGCATTCCCCAAATCTCAATCCATCTGTGGTTGTTAGTAGCACAAAAATGAAAGCATAAACATAGTCTCAGCTCAAATTAATTAACTTAATTTGGTTAATACAGTAGGGTTTCAGTAAGACCTTTCTGCTTGATGCAATCATCAGTAGTACTTACAATGTGTAGACCAATGCCAATATTGTGTGGAAAAGCAATTGGACGACTTTGGCTTGAAACTGTCACTGTTTGGAGGAGTGCCTCCTGGTAAATGTGCCCAAGGCTTATCTTCAAACATATGCGAGTCAGCGCAGCTAGCTAAACCGGAACAGTGTGTGCTGAAGTGGGGATCAAAAAGTTCTGGGAATGACTGATACATCTGGAAGTTTGTGTGGTATATACAGTAAATACAAAATTCAATGTAAGAGCTGTAAGGCACTCTCTCCTCAACTGAAGCCTGCTGGAAAGAAACTGAAAAAATGCACACATCAAAATCAGGCCTAAAGGCAGTAAAACCTATTACACAGAAAAAAAAAACAGGAAAACATACCCTCCTCCTGCCTGCAGTACAACATACATACATCCAGACTTTCATGTGCATTCATACCTGCAAACACACACACATGTCTATGCCTATTTATGTACACAAAACTTTCATTTTTCCTCTTAGACAAAAATATTTTTTCTCCAACTCCTTGAAATCATAAAGTGCAACCTTGTTAACACTATAATCTTGTTTTTATATATATATGTTTTCTCAAACCTCTCTTTTAGATAATTTGGCTCTCATTTCTGCCTGACTTGAACCGATTAAGATAAAAATAGACCAGTGTTCCTAGGTGAGACTGGCAGCATGGGCTCGATCAGTGTCTGTCCACCACAACGCTGTTGGAGACAACTGATGGCGTTGCCTCTGCTTTACATAACTCCAGGGAAGTCCAAATATAAAATAAAACTCCGAAAGATGGGCTGAACAATATGAAGTATACAGAACAGAATTTGCAATTAAACACAATCAAATAGAATTTTCCCATAAGGCAAGCATCATGGATGTTGTCTTCATTGTCCATTACAAGTTTCAATCATGTCCTTTCCTCATGTTACATGCCAATGATCTGGGTGGATGAAAGTAATCCAGGAATGTGCTTACACCTACCCAGGCTTGTTATGGTGCAGATTAAAGAGAATAAACCAGGTTCATCAACCACAGCAGCCTGAGCCGGGACTGAAGGGCAGTAATTGGGCTCCCAAAGTTGTGTCTTTGGGGACCCTGTTGTGTCTCCATCAGTAGCTGTACATGGACAGAGGAGTGTCTTCCATCATATCGTCCTATGCAGAAAAAATGGAATATTATGACTCATTTAGCTTGGTTTTACAAAGTCATGTCGTCATTATGGCTCTGTCCATACACTTTGCATTACGTCAGCATTCACTTAGAATTCACTTTAAAATTGACTGATAATATCTTCCTTATAAAAACCAAGGTAAGAAACTTGACACCCAAAAGCTGCTATGAGCTGCATCTTATCAAATATGCTATTGCTATATTAAAAAGGTAAAACGGTTCTAGTTCTAACAGCAGATCTCACATCTAACAAGGGTGTCATCTGGACGTCATTAGTATGCTCACCATGGGTAGATCCTGCAGCCTGCGGAACTCTGGTCTGTTATCTCTTCTGCGCATTTTGAGAAAGAGGAGCAGAGTAATAATCACAGCAGTGATGATGAAGGCTGACACCAGGCCAGCCAGAAGGGGATCTAAAGTGGGAGAGTCATGGGCCATTGTTGCTGGAACAGAAACACAGGAGAGACGTCAGTAGGGCACAACCGTGTGTGCAGCCGAGGCTTACAAGCTGACAGCGCAGCATTTAGATTGAGGATCATTTTTACCTAACATGGTGCAAAAGCAGCCGATGTAGTGGTTATTTACTGGAGCTAAATATAGATACTGTAGCAGTGTTCATCTTATAGCTCTGGACAGAGATGTCAAACAGGATGATGATGTTAAACTTGCCTTTGCAGCACGTAGGTTCTCTTTCGAACAAGAATTTTCTTTTCATAAGCCATCATATCAAGATTTGATTTGAAAAATGAATGTACAGTTATGAAGTATAAAAGTACAAGTACACAGCTTTCAGTTTTAAAGCTGTGTATATATGGATATAACGGTAAAAGATAACCTTGGATGAACAACAAAGCATGACGTATTACACCATTACAGAAACATTAAAAAAGCAAAGTCAGTGTTAAAAAACCTAAGTAAACCCTTATAGCTTTCAAAGAGGGTAACAAGTGGCAAAGTACTGCTAATGAACTGCATTTAATTAATTATTCATTACCAATTGTGAGCGCACCTACAAAAACCAGATGTTTTTATATGTTAAGCCCCAGTTCACCATGTTTGGAGAAAAACAAACAGCATATCGGCACAAACACCTCAAAACCAGCTGTCAAGCACAGTGCTGGAGGTGTGATGATGTGGTTTGCTTTGCAGCCTCAAGACTTCATCACTTTGTGGTCATTGCATCAACCATGAGTCACTGCATCAACTATGTCTGTGTACCAAAATATTCAAGAGTCAAATGTGAGGTTGCCTGTCTGACAGGTAAAGCTTGGCTGGAGTTAGGTCACACAAGAGGACAATGACGTCAAACACTGCAGCAGATCTACACAAGAATGGCTGAAAAAGAAAAGAATCAAGGTGTTGCAATGACCCGGTTAAAGTCTAAATGTTGGGATCTTAAGAGATCACAAAGCCGCATGAATTGAAGCACCAAAGAAGACTGGAACAAAATTCCTCCATAATATTGTAAGAAACTGATAACAGCATACAGAAAACTAGAGTTAGCTCAGGTTATAGAAGCTAAAGATGAGTCTTCAAGCTAGTGAATCATGGAGTGTGCTAGTTTTTTCTCAGGTATTTTGGCTTGAGTTATGTGCCATGTGTTGTTCTTCATCCGATATTTTTGCATCATTTTAAGTTAAGGACAAGATCATTTTTTTTAAATGTCCAGACACATAAATGATGTACTTTCTTTTCCACATGACTGTAAGTAATGACTAAAGTGTACAGTACATTGTGTTCTACTTTTCTCCTAGAGTACTATTTAATCTCTTAGAGCATCTTGACCTGTCTTACTGTTTGTATATTTCTGTTAAGTAGTAGTTTCTGTATATAGTTGTTGCTATGGAGGACTGTTTAGTAAACCTGTTTTTATATCCTTTGGTTGAACTAACATCAACCACAGAGCAGCGAAAGCTCCCTGTTCCTCTGGCTAGTGGAAAGAGGCGAGATGCCAAGCTCCTAATAAAACCACACCAAGTGAGACAAGCAGAGAGAATTTTAGTCAAGCAGTCAGATCAAGTCAGAGAAAAATCTTTTCTTCTTTTTCACTCATGGCCACACTTTGAAAGCGTTTGGCAGCATGAATATAGAAAGAGAAACTGTAGGTATATGAATAGTTTAGCTCACAGACAGATAGTCACAAAAGAAAACAAACATACAAAAAAAAATAAAAAATCTCTAAGCCAGCATCCCATGACTGCCTCTGTCACTTTTGCAAACAAACCCATGATTGTGGAGAGCTTGGTGGTGACAGTGCTTGTAGATATGGGGGGGGCGGGGGGGTGTTTGTGTGTGAATAAGCAAGAACTGGCTTGTGCTGGAAAACAAAGAACACCATTGCCTTTGTTGTTAAGCCAATTCACTTCTGGCTCTCTCAATATCCAGGCAATGAATAGTCCAGAGCAAATTCATACACCAGCACAGGACTTATTATGTACTTACCGTCACCCCCAACATTCTGCTGGGATGGACTGCCGCTGTGGGTTTTGGCCTGAGTGGAGGTCTTACTGGTCGGTGTGATGGTGGGCTTCGGCTGGGATGTGCTGGAGGTCTTGTCTTGGCTGCTCAATTGTAAAGTTTCTGTCGTCAGATGAGAACTGGGGGTCCCATTAGAAGAGCTGGTGCTGGATTTGGAACTAGACTGAGTGGTGTTGGTGGTAGCAGAGGAAATTGTGGGATTTTGTGGCTCAGGTTTTGGGGCAGAAGCAGTGGAAGTCGTTACAGACGGCGTTGACTGCTTCGGGGGTGTAGCAGAGCCAGATGTGAGAGAAACAGAAGGGTCTGATATGTTGGGATTTGATGAAAATGTTACGTTAAATGGTACCGGAGTAGTGTGAGCTATGTGTGTGATGCTGGTAGTACGAGGGGGAGGGGAGGTGTGAGTGATGGGGGCGAGGCTCTCAGAGGGAACAGTAGGAGGCTGTGGTGGCAGCTGATTTGTTGAGTTTTCATTCTTGTCTGAAACACCGGCTATTGCAGGAGAGACTTCAGTAGCTGTTGATGCAGAGAGAAAATGTCATTAAAATACTGAAGCTCTGCAGGAAAAAAAAGTTTCTTTTTTTCTTTGTACTCAATGCAAATTGTGTTATAATTCAACAGTAGTACAAATAACCTTATTTCCCTGCACAGTGATATCCAGTCATGTGGTTTTATTTGTCCTTGCTTTGAGATTTTTTACTTTATCCCAATACAAAGGAGGCAAACTGAGTTTGTTGAAGCTCAACAAATTACTTTAAAAATAAGTTTATGCATTTTAGCTGGGAGAGCAACAAGTCAAGGGGAAAACTGTTGTATTCTTTGGATTATCTGTTCTTTGGGTTATTCTTCTGCATCATTTGTGAGCCAACACTCACAAATATGTGGTACTAACAAGTAAATGGACAAGTTAGAAGTGAAACTACAAACTTTCCATTGTTTATAACAGAACCACAGTTCAGTTCTTATACACGTGAAGTCCAGTCAAGGTGAGTGAGAGGAAAGACCACTGAAGCCTGAAACATGCACCTGTAAGGTTTGCTTAACTTAGTCTTTTATTTTTTATTGGAAGAAACAGATGTTACTGTTGATTTTTGGCCATTTTGGTCCAGAATAATAATTAAGCTACATTTAAATGGATTTCCATGAGGTTTTATTTTTGCCTAATTTTGGTGATTTTTCACATGAGGGGAAACAAATCTGGTTTGAAGGTTGAATCTTTTTCACAGATGTGCATTGTTCTCCTCAGAATGAAATCTAATCGTTTTGACAAATCGTTTCAAATTTTTTACAAAAACATCTTCATCAAAAGGAGCTTTTCTCAAACACTTGACCAAACCACAGTTTCCTACTCTAGATCAATTCTCATCAGCATCTTTTGGTATATTTTTGTACTGCACTTTATACTCAGTACTGATTAGCAAAGGTTAGCAGGCTGACACTTTAAATAAAGATACACGGCAAGTGTTACTCCAGCTGAACATAAACAGAGTCATTACAAACATGGGCATGCTATGTACAGCCCAGCAGAGCTGCTGCTAGTGTGGCTGTAATCTCTGATAGGTTCTTGTTCGGTTTGGGAACCACAGAACCAGTATGACACTCCAGTCAGGTTGCTTGTTTTGTTTTTACAAGTTTAATGCATATCTACTTCAACGTGATTATTGCTGGGTGCAAATATGTTGGGTTGAAATGCCAAAATGTTCATGAATGACAAGCAGCATCACTTAGTTGGACATAAAGCCCATTTAAGCATGATGAAGAGTAAATATGAATACAAATAAAAACTAGTTAACCTCCTTTATAATGGGGTGAAGGAAGAATAATAAAAGTTAACAACATTTGAACCTGTATAAATATAACTAAAGCCATCTGCCTGCTTAAATGATATAAAAATGTTCCACAAACATACAGTATAGGTGGCTCGGTGTGAAAGCTTTGAGCCGAACGTGCCAAGCAGCACTGGTGAGTGTTTGAAACACAAGCTGAATTTGTGTGTGTGTGAACCTCGGGGGGGGGGGGAGCATCTCACATCTGCCTTTCTCACCCCCTTGTGAAAAGTCACACAGCATTTAATCACTTCTCTCCTCTCCTCAATATCATCTGAACCACTTTTTAGCCGACATTTTCCCCTTTGTTTTTCAGACAAGTTGGATTTATTTTAATTAAGCCAGCCGTTGCATCTTCATTAGCCCTGTTTTACTTGTACACCGTCTCGGTTTTATATCCAGCATGCTTGTTCTTCTGCGAGTCTTCTTCGGTATTTAAACTGAGCTGCCTGTGTTGTGTTTTTGCCACGACTGTCGCTATGTTAACCCTCTCACTAGCTCTGTGTTTCCCATTTCTGGACATGGAAAACTGTGATAAGAACTTTGTTAAATATAGCTCCCTAACTCAAAGCCACCTGCTGTTGGACTTCCCACTCTTCTCAGGCATTATATAACTTCCGTACTGGCAAGCCTCAAACAGAAAAAAACAATAACCCCCCCAACATCCTGTCCAACATAAACACCTAACAAAGATGGCTCGTACCTAAACCTGAAGTCTCCTGTTCTGTTTTCTGGGAAGTTGAAACTTGCATAGTTACCATTGTCTTTCACTGAGCTGACTGGTGTTGAGATGGTTTGGTTTTCTGTAGATGTGTTGCTGCTGGAACTGCTGGTGCTACTGGAAGTTTGGTTTGTGTCGGAGCTACTCTCTGCACGACTGGCGGTGTCAGGGCTCGAAGCAGTGACATTGGCTTCAGCTGCGCCAGGCGACGTTGCTGAGTTTGGAGAGGGAGCGCCGTGGTTTTCTTCTGATGAGATAAGGACAGGGTCAAATTGCTTGTTTTGGGGGTTTCTTTTTTTTTTTGTATCTTCACAGTCATTAACAATGTGTTTGTTCCTGATTACAAGCAAACATGGGACCACAGACAGTGTACACAATTCAAAACCATCTGAAGGAAAAGTCAACATATCATTAATTATTTAAAGAACAATAACTTATTATCACTTCATATAATTCCAAATATCCCTCACTAGTCGTTATGATGTCATTCACTTCATCACCTTCCTGTGAGCATTGTGGTGATGGTCATTTTTAGAATAATTCCATAAGCAATAAGCTATTAGTCCACAAAGATGAATATATTTAAACATTTTCAAGAAGCATCAAGTACAATCAATAAGCTACATCAAGTCTCTTGTTCAAATATGGCTAAAAAACAACCAAGACATCACGGTTTACGAACATTTACAAACTTTTGTCTAGTGTTGTAGCATCCCATCCTGGAAGCATCTTTACGTTGTATCAAAACAAAAATGAAAGGATGCTCTCAGATCACCTTGTACTGTAGATTTTGTAATTATGATTTTTGATAGTAGTATTTGTTTTTTGTGATCGGCTTGTTTTTAATCCAGAAAACAACACAATTAATTTCTTTTTTATGTCATATGAACACATGAAAATTAGGTGCCATTTTTTTTCTCCTTTTTTTTTTTAAAATTAACTATTTCAAAGTCATTAAAACTGCGGTAATAAATTTGTACCTTTTTGCTTTTACTTTCTTAATTTATTTATTTATTTTACAGAATCAAAAGGATTATATTTCTAATGGTCAAAAACTTTGAGCTTTTCATTAAAATATTTCATTAATATAAAATTGTTTCATTTACATTTGTTTCTGGAGATTATAGTAATTGTCATCTGGATAGTCAGTTTATTTTTGGTCTCTGAAGTAATATCCTTTTAATGAAGACCTTCAATCACTCTGTCCTACCAATCTGTCTGTTTTCTTCAGCCCTATGGTACAAGGCTCCATCTCTGCTCCCTTTGATGAAAACCAGAACACTAATGTAATGTAAAGTCATTACCGTTCACTAACACACTACCCTGATGCCTTTCATTACCTCCATAATCACTCACACAGCTCATCAGTACATACTGTGAGAAAGAGAGAGCAAGGCAGAGAGACACAGATACATATTTAGAGAGAGAGAGAGAGACCTGTTTGAACTCTTGAATTATACCAAAACAGACACATAAATAGACAGAGGTGCTTGACAGTATAATACTGCCTTTGTTCCCGCACTTTAGCTCTATTAGGGCTGCTTAGGTCAATTGCTGGAGTAGTAGGCTGTCTGTTTTTATGTGTGTGTTTCAGAGTGTGTGTGCAGAGTAGGATTCATAAATAGGCTCACTGTGTTCCACTATAGCCCACTCCTCTCTCAATATATAACACGGTCTCACAGAGTTTCAGGCCAACGCACACGTACCTGGGGAAATACATTTTGCTCACTTCTTGACCCCGTGACTGAGAGGAACAGCCAACCGTTTTTCTGCGAGCAGATATCTGCTGTTTCAGCACTGCAGAGCTGGAAATATATACGCTTTTCAGAGATTCAGTACGGTCTGAATCCTATTTAAGTTGCTTCACTACACCCCCGTAAATACTGTTTTCACAGCCTGCTGTTATTTGAATCAATGCCATGGATCGTTTTGATCAGGTTGTGGAACAGAAGAAACTGAGACCAGAAAAGAGCTCAGTGCATTCTGCATGCAAACTGCATGTTACGTCATTATGTCTCAACCGTTTTAACATAATCATTCAAGTAAATACATTTGTATTTCTTTAGAGATGTACTTACGACGTGAGGTGGATTTCATTTTCAGTTCCCTGACAAAACAAGCAAACGGTTTTCATTACAGAGAAACATTTAACTTTCTCTTTTCCTCTTTTCAGGAAGGTACCTGAATGTGAGAAGGCGTACAGAGATATTTAACTGTTACTTCTTCACATTTTGTTCTGCTCTATAGTTGTTTCCATGAGACATTACATAAGGAAACTAGTTCAACTTTTATTATGTGTATGTCACTGCACGGGTACGTTTCATAATATAGTTCCTATTATTTATATTTTCACACAGACTTTGTTCAGTCAAATTAAATTCAAAATGTGGGGTAACCATAGAGATCAGATGAATCAAGAGGGAAAATAAGGCTTAGGGGACTACTCCTTCTGCACTGTACTGCAGAAGCAAGCCAATTAGCATGAACCCAGTGAAATGACAGTGCGCTGCTGCACATAATTAGAGGTGTCATTTGTCACAATGTACTTTCCTGCTCATTTATAGCCAATAAATGTTCTCTGGTGGAGTCCTGCTGGTTTCTGTTCAGTTCCAGACAGTCCAGCTCAATAGAATCTTTACAAATGTCAGTGCCCTGATTCTCTTTTCATACATAGGAGGTGCTGGGGGGGGGGGGGAACAGGTTTGGAACAGGTAGACGAGAAAGCAGAAGGTGTGTTACGATTTTTACACAGGATGTGAGAGAGATGCGTAAATGTAATGCAAGCAAAACCAGGAAGTATGGAGGTGGGAGGAAGTGGTGTGAAAGATACATAAGCAAGGCCTGAGTGATGAAACCCAATTTAAATGAAGCTCAGCAGGTAGATCAGAGAAACATTTGGTTTTGCCTGAGGATTGCTGGAGTTTATCCACCACTGATCAACAGGAAGGCGGGCAGAAAATAAAGTGAACTCATATGTTCATTTCTCTATTGAGGGTGTGGAAAAAATAACCCTAAAATGTTTATAGTCAGTTCAGCTTTGTCACTCAACAGTCTGACAGATGTAAGCGAGAAAAGCAGCTCTTATAAATAAATAAATAAATAAATAAAGACAGAATTATCCACAACTAGTGTGTGGGTTACAGGTAAATGTATGTCAGGAAAATGAATGATAGCCTATATTAGGTACTTTATCAAAGCGGTAAACAATCCAAAATCAATGAATGAACCCGATATTAAACAATGAGGACTACAAACTCTTACCGTGATCAGCGGATACCGAGTTAAGGACCAGAAGCGCACAAAGAGCAATCAATAGTTTGGTGTCCATCATCTCTGTCCTCTGCCTAAACACTGGAAGAAAATGGTCAAATATATCGTTTCCTCTTCAAGGATTCTCGCAGGTCTCTCCGCTCTGTCTCGTTCACGGTCTGGTCGCAAACTTTCATTGAGTTGAGTAAAAATCCAGCGTCGTTGTATTAGCGTCCTCCCCAGAGCGGACACACCGCAGCTCTGCCAGTGTTTGCGTGGCTGGAGGTTCTGGAGGAGGAGTGAGCGCGCAGCCTGTGCTCTGTCCACAAGTAGTGCCACGTGTTCCGTGTTCAAAATAGTCTGTGTCTGGGTCCGGTGCTGTGACGCGTATTCAGGAGGAGGAACGAGTCCTGCCAACACAGGACCAAAAGGGACGGGTTATGAACTGTTGGGTGATGTTATAGCGCATCAACTACAATCACAGGGATCGACTCAACATCTGAGATTTCCTTTTATGTGGACTTAACGCCACGCAGAGCACAGCAAAGGATTCGTTTCGGTTAATTTGTTGACCTTGTGCGACTCTACATTCAGTTATTAACTAGGAATAAATTAATAATAATAATGACTATCAACGTGACCGGTTATTAGCTAATTATAGGCTATTAATGATAGTCCACCAATATTAGGTTATTTTAAGCGTGATGACCCATCGAAATAATAAAAAGCAACAATAACAACAACAAACAGTAGAATTGAGAGTGGTTGCAATGCACACTGTAATTGCATCTCATGTTTGTTAGAAATTCTCAGCAATGAAACTTGAAGACAATAAATCTTGGTAGTGTTTTGCGTTACACTGTCTCAGCCTTTTCTTAAGATGTGTGCTTTTTGTTGTGCCTGACCTTTAAGGAAGCTGGATGAATAATTGTCTTATTTGTTTGTTTGTTTATTTATTTAGGCTATTTGTTTATTTATTTGCTTTCTTCTTGCTTGCTTGCATGACTGGCGGTTCTTTCACGGCATTTTAACAGGGATGTGACGTCTTCACAAGCCCACAAGGGAGCGCTGTTGATCTAAAGCTGATTGTACAGCAAGACCTTTCCTTTTTTTTGCAGCCACCTTTCTTATTTATTTCTGAATTGAAAATGAATTGAAATATATATATATATATATATATTTTACATGATTTTAATCATAATATGCAAAGTCATATAATATTTTTTGGCTATCAGTCTCTTTTTTGAGGTTAAAAAATCTATATAAATTATGTTTTATGCAGTAGATTATAACTTTCTCACCAACATAATACATATTGCCTTGTCATTTACAAGCTAAGTGCATGTTGGTTTAAAGTACTGCATTAAAGGGTTAATTAAAAAAATGAATATGACCATGCATTTTTGTAGTTACTACATTTTCTGTGTAGTAACATTTATCACATGGCGTTGTAAACATAGTTTTTCTATGTACATACATCTTTCCGATTCACCCTTAAGGAAATGCTGCATTCCCGTGTCAATATTTCAATGCGTAGACGGCAATGACAAATCAACAATGGTTTGAAGAAACAAATAAACAAGACAAACAAAAAATAACTAAACCAATAAATTAATCATAACTGTAGATGCACGCGTTTCCCTATATTTGAGAACCACTGCATATTCCATCCTTTAATGTTGTGTGGTCTTTTGAAATACTGTATATTTCATTTAAACATTGTTTGTGTTGTCCTTGGCCAGTTACGCTATGATTACGACGTTTCCCACGGTGCTTGAATGTATCAAAAAAGCTCCTGGTGACGGAGCAGAGAGAGGCAGAAAAGCGGCAGGGAGCTGCCAGCATCGTTTCATACCGTCGCTGGACAGAAAGGTGTGAAAATATGAGTCCTCTATCAATCCAAGAGACAACACCCGGAGACCGTGTTGTTTTCATAATAATGTCACACTGAAACTATTAGTATAGCTGTTTCTATTGGTTGTGTTTGGAACTAGGGCTGCGTCAAGTTACATGGCTACATTAACTAGCTTGGTGTTAGCATAGCGGCGCTAGCCATTGCTACTGTAATCTAGTATTGGAGGTTAGCAACAGCTAAGCGAGCTAACGCTAGCTTGCCGGTTAGCCTATCATGTCTTTCATAAACCCAAATTTGTAATTGTGTACTAACTTAAAAAAAAAAAAAAAACATTACTGCTGTGAAAATACTATGGAAGCGGTATTGCATACGAGGAAAAGGCAAATGATCGCTGCTTCTGAATAAGCTGCTCCTTGTTGGTCGTTTGACAGCTCCGTGTCCGTGGAGATATGGAGACGCCGGGGAGAATAGCAACCACCCCGGACGCCCTGGACTTCACGGTGGAAAATGTAGAGAAGGTGAGTGTTTGCATCAAGTAGTCCCCGTCAGCAGCTTGCCATCTCATTCATTCATTACAGAAGTTTTTGAGCTGAAGTCGCTGTTGTTTTTTTAGACAGGTGATTTTAGAGTGAAAGAGCCTTGTTTACCTTGTAGTCAATTTGTAATTTTGCGCATATTGCAGTATTAAGTTTTTCTGAGGAGATCATGTTTATATCTTTAGGAGTATTGCTTACCTATTATTTTTCTCTATACTAAATGGTTAATAAAATAATCAAATGAAAGTAAATATCGGGCTCTAGCCAATCAAACCCTTACAGTCTCTGTCTTTGTAAAAAAAGAAAAACCTGAGTCTTGTTTTTCTCACCTAGCCTGCATGCATTTGGCTGTTCGGTGTATTGTTTGTATTGCATGGCAGGTTGCTGTAATGAATCTCTCTGCTGGGTGGCTGCTGACTCGGACACAAGGGGATGGGTGAGGAGACAAAGGAGAGGATGAGAAAGGTGCTCAGTGGAAGAGCAGATTGATGTGATGAGATGGAGAAGGGGGATAAGGTGCAAGAGGTGCCAGTAAAGAAATAGGTGGAGGTGAGGAGGCTGACAGTGTAACAAAAATGATTAAAGGCATGTCTGAGGGAGAGATGCACATTCCTGTAGGGAGAATGGTTTTGCCTGCTACAGTGGTTTCTGGTTTAATGAAAGAGGAGGGAAAATGACAAACAGTGTGTATGAAAGTGTCTGCCACGGAATATTCTTCAATGGTTGAGAGAATGCTGTCTGGGAGCTGGAACTCTTAGTTTCATTTGGATCACATTATCTAAAGTTGAAAAAAATACATGCATACATGATGAATAATGAATGTCCAAATATATAATTAATGTTACGGGGGGGGGGGTCATAATAGATCTATGATCTAGGAAGGTAAATCTGTTATGTGTGCTGTATAGAATATAAGTTAGCTTTTCAGATCCTGATGCAGCTTGCATCAGCGTCTAGTCTGCTCTGACTAGTCTATCAGTTATCTCATTAAGTGATACGTGTCAAACAGATAGACGGTGTTCTCGTATGTTATGTCAGTTTTGTTTTGCTTTTTTAATTTTTGGATTAAATATTTTTCATTGGCTCTCCATTGGTTATGAAATCAGTAACACAATTTGAACCAAATCCAGCTACAGATTATGCATACCACCAGCAGACACATGATAATGCTTATTTACAATGGGATGTTGGAGAGTGTGTATTTGTTGCGTACATTGCGTTGGAGATGATGGTTCCTGGCCCAGTATTTTTATGTGTCTAACAGAAAGTTCTTTGTTCACGATTGGGTCTGAGAGACAGAGTGCCACACTGTCAGGACCTCTGTGTGTATAATGAAAGGGTTCGAACGCTGCCTTACATTTCCGCACAACTATAATTGTCAAGCAAATAAATAGTAGAGGAAATTCAGGGGCTCTACATTGTGTTGTTAAAAAAAAGAGTGTGCCGTTAGGATTTTGGAAAGCTGCTATATTCTTCCCAGAGACAAGCAGTTACTGTGCAATCAGGAAGAACCTCAACACAGTACTGGGTCAGTCCTGCCCTGCATCTTGCTGTAGGGTGCTTGGACAGGGGTGACTTTCTGTTACCATAACTATCTGTAATCCCCCCCACTACCCACACAGGATGCTTTTCACAGGAACATGTCAAGGTCCATTCAGGGATGCCTAGCTCCCAGGTTTTTGCCATGTAAAGCGTTTTTGCCACTTGAAAACTGAAAGTAATAATAGAATGAGATGCATGTAACACAGAGTGCTGTGTTTTTAAGAGATGTGAGGGATGATGAATCAGACTGCCTGCTAACATATCATGGAACAAAGTGGGACTGGGTATCAGTCATAGAGAAATGATGCATGTTATATTAAATAACTTTTTAGTCACAGAGAGGGATGGTGATTTCCATCCACTTATTGACCAGTCCATTTCTTCCACAAGATGGAACAAATTGCATGTAGATTACATGATACACACATGTCCAGGTGTTATTCCTTTTCTATCAGATTTTGAATCATTAGCCTTGGAAATGGTATTACAGTTCCATTGATTTGGGAACTCTAGTTAATCATCTTGTGTAATGTAGTAATTTCATGCTTATTTAACTGAGGTTCGCAAGATAAAACCTTGGTGTAAGGGATTATTTTTTGTTTTTTTTGTGCTGAGATTTCATCGCTATTGGCAACATCTTGCTATTCTTAATGTCTGTCTTGGCAGTGTGCTGTCAACAGCCACCCTCGCACGCTTCCACACAAACTATGGTGCTTTGTTCCCTTATTAATCATCATTCCTCAGCATGCCTTTGATCCTCACAGTTATAGCGCAATGTCACGATGGGTCAGTGATGTGACGATGCTTTCTGCATCACGGTTTCAGCACTGCCCTATCAATAGCTTTGAGAGTGACCCTCTTGAGAACAGGTGGCTTGAAATCACTTTGAAGCTTTGGTCATGATCTGCTCTGTATGGGCATAAAATGCAAAAGTGTGTTCGAAGTATGTAAGGAAGGAGAGATTTCAATTTAGATTTTTAGTTAAAACATAATTAAAGCATTTATTAAACATCTAAATCTGATTTAACTATGTATAATGTAAACCATATTCAGGATAATGGGACCTACCAGTTTGTATGTTTTAATATTTTATATATGGTGGCTATTTTAAAGTTCTTTATTAACACGGCTCAGGAAATACAGGGTATTTATTCTCATGGGTTTAATGATAACTGTACGAGTGTGTACAGCTTGTATAGTTAGAGGAGATTGTGAATCTTTTTCACTGAGCCATGTTTTCTTTACTTTCATCCCCTTTCCCTTTCTTCTCCTTTTGGAAAAGGACTCTACATGAGATTAATGACCTTTGGCAGTGTCTGCCAAGCGCATGCCATCCTCAGTTGAAGTCAGGTGGTTCAGGCCATTAGTTGATTTTGCTGTAAGTTAAAGCAAAAACCACTGTTTCTATGGGTGTGTATAGTTTCTCGCTTGTTAAAAGAATCAGCCAACAACAGTTAGTCTACCTAAGTGTTGTTATATCTGGTGTTGTGTATAGAAAAAGCCAGGCTACGGTTCTTTTGTAAGAAGATTAAATCATTAAATTGAACATAAGGTTTTGTGTCTTGGTCTTTGATGATAAATTTCAGAAGGACAGCAGTGTTTGGGGTTAGATAAGAGAGGTCTGCAGTCGTACAGTGGACTGCGGTGCGGTAATGATCTGCTGCTGCTTTGAACTCTGATATCACACCCTCGTTTAGAGAAAGAGGAGACTGGAGCTGACTAACAGCCCATCCTAATGCTAATATATTTTTAAATGAAAGCACGTTAATGTTCCATATAAAGACCCCGCTGTATCTCAGCACAACAACGCATTCTTAATTCATGAGCTCGGTTATGACATTTTGTCTCCATTAGTCGGTGCTTTTTAAGCATACTGTGTTATAATCTGTTTTTACTTGTGTTTTTTTTCCCCTTACATTGCAGAAACTAAAGGCTGAGACCTGCCATCAATGAACAAACCGAAGCTGCACATATTATACATTCTGTACCTGTTCCACATACTGCGCTAGCTCCTATAGCTCTCTTTCACTCGTAGATGTAGAAATGTTACCTGGCTCCCTGCAGACAATCTGCTCATTAACACCCAGGCTCCCTTGTTCAGAATCTCTTACAGTAAGTGGAGACAGATAATTGTACCGGAGGATGGCAGACATGGGGAGAACAACCTGACACTCCGCTTCCTGTGGCATTGACATTGTATTGATGTTCCTTTTTGCAGCAGCTATTGTATCATTGCACTCTGTGACCCTGCTTTCTTCACAGTTTTAATATTCCCTGTTAAAACGGCATCAAGTTTTCTGATGAGGGAAAATGTTGATCTTAGAAGAAGGCTGAGTTAAAGATTGAGAGTGAACAGATGGGTTACAGCTGAATGGAGAGTTTAGGCTCGAGGAGAACAGATGCAGAGATGAAATGGAGGGAAAGATTGGTGGAGTAATTGATGGGGGCAGGCTCGGAGGGGTGAAATTCAAAGATCTTAAACTCACTGCATGGATTTTTTCTTCTTCTGTGTTGCTTGTGAGACACTTTGTATTGGCAGCTGGTGGTTTTATTGAGGATGTGTGTTAGTTCTTCTGTCATTGTAAGCATTGGAGGTGTCTGTTTAATTGATACATGTTTCTTTTATTTTCTTCTCTCATCTCTTACTCATCTTTCTTATAAATTTTTCTTTTACTCTCTCCTTTTTGTCCTCCCTACGCTCAAGTACTCAAATGACTCTGAGCTGTGTTTCTGAGAGTGCTACTTTTTTCAGGTCACTGGTTTTTCTTCTGCTCAGATTTTGGGAGTAACATGTCTTCTATGTGTGTGTGTGCTCTTTACCATTGTAACCAGATCTTTCTCACTAGTAAAAAGGTTGTTTTTCCCTCAGCTGGTCTGTTTTCTCAGACACCCACTATTGTGATTTTTGTGGATTGTAGTTGCAAATATTTTTCCCAATAACTATGTCGATGTGGTTCAACCTCCACAGATTGTATGGATTCATCCAGTTGTTCTAAGCCTTATTTTTCCAATTTCTTTTTATTTCCAGGCCCTTCACCAGTTGTATTACGATCCCAACATAGAAAACAAGAATCTGGCCCAGAAATGGCTAATGCAAGCTCAAGTTTCGCCTCAGGCGTGGCAGTTTTGCTGGGCCCTATTGAGTCCAGATAAGGTACCGGCTACACAGACTCAAATATACATTCAAATACTGCAAAAACACTTGATTAATTTGCATGCATCTAATCTCCTCTCACAGGTGCCAGAGATCCAGTACTTTGGCGCAAGTGCACTTCACACCAAGATCTCTAGGTACTGGTCAGACATTCCCACAGACCAGTATGAGTCTCTGAAGAGCCAGCTCTTCTCTCAGATAGCCTGCTTCTCCTCCGGCTCCAAGATGGTGCTCACCCGACTGTGCGTGGCGCTAGCCTCTCTGGCACTCAACACCATGCCTGAGGCCTGGCCTGGTGCCGTGGCAGAAATGGTGCGGGTTTTTCAGGAGGAGGGGGGAGGGGTGGATGGGCGGGCCCGCTGTCTGGCTTTGCTGGAGCTGCTCACTGTCCTGCCCGAGGAGTTCCAGACCAGCCGCCTGCCACAGTACCGAAAGGGACAGGTATGTTCTTGGGTGCCAGCTTCACATGTCATACAGTGTTAACGAGTGCTCTGAATTAATCTTGTCTTAATCTACTCATACCTTTGGACATCAGAACTTTTTCCATCTATATTATGTATTAATCTTTAATATAATTCATACCTTATTTTATGTGGGCAAAGGTATTTTATCACAGCTGGTGTAAACCAGATATATTTGTTATTTGGCCTTTTTGGGGAAAATAATATATTCTAAGGTATAAAGAAATATTCCAAAGTGCAAAATAAAGTCAGAATCTTATAGCACTTTAGATAATGCCTATCTCTAGTCCTGAAACGGTGGGAAATGCCAGACTTTAGCAATATGAAGCAGTATAATCTCTCTTATCATCATTGGTTTAGGTCCGGGGAGCCCTTGGCCGAGAGTGGGGGTCAGTCTGTCCCTTACTGCAACAACTGCTTCGGCAAACAGATAGCCCAGGGGCAGTGAAAGCTCGCGTGCTGCGCTGCTTGTCATCATGGGTACTGCTGGATGTGCCCCTCAGCGAGAGCGAAGCTCTGGTGCATGACTGCTTTGGTGCCCTGTCTGACCTGGAGCTCTTTGACACAGCTGTAGAGGCAATAGTTAATGCCATCTCGCAACCTGATTCCCAAAGGTATGTACATCTTTGTGTAGTATTTTTGCATTACTTTCATCCCAAAAACAAAGGACAACTTGAAAGCAGTACTTCTGCTATGACATGAACGACTTTCACGTTTATAACTAGAGGAATTAGATTTATTTTTTTTGTCAAAAATGTAGGTAAAAGTGTGAGGGGGGGGTTGCATCAGCAAAGACTAAAAGAAAATAGGCTGGTTGGGTACTGGAGGGGCACCAGAGAGGGATGGAGTGGAAGGAGGAAGGATGGACTGATACAAGGCAAGTTGACAGCCGGGGGGAGGAGAGAATGCATTTTTCGGTTGGCTGGCGTTACTATGGTTACAGAGCTGGGGAGAGATGTCATCATGCCCTGGTTGATTCAGACATGGCAGGCACCCATTACCCCTCCCTTAGAGACGGAGCGGGTGGGGCGGATGGGACAGCGCAGAGAGCGGACTGATGCTCGGAGGAGGAGGAGGGCAAGGGAATGTGTGAAAGTGTTCACGAATAAAAGACTTTATCTTCCATATCTCAGTGCTCCTAACAGACAGAGGCTTTGGACCTTTGAGGTTGCAGCTGACGAGCCAGTTTGAACACGGTGACATCATGTTGAACAGATGGTAGGAAGGATTTAATGGCAGGAAAGTTAAAAGGTAGAATCTTTTCAATCTCAGCACAATACAAATATCTGGCACCAAATTAAACAGTTAGTTAGAGATGAGATCTTTCTGATTTCTTTTCCAGTTTTCTGCCATGTACTTATTTTCAGTATCAAAATGACTTTTTAAAGATCTTTTGTGTGTTATTAATAAGTGATTAATTTGTTGAGTATTGATTTTGGTGAACATATGCTGGTGAATTGTTTGATTTATTTTCAATTATTGTGTATTTTGTGTATAGTCAGTGATTTAGAGGGAAAATAAACAGGTTTGAGGTTTTTATCCATTGTTTAAAAAGACAATCAAAGCCCAGATTTTTTCACTCTTGAGTCTCATCTCTCTTTTTTTTGCTATCTTCTTTATCTTTTGTCCCACGCTGCTTCCATCCCTTTGTGCTCTTCCTTTTCCTTTCCTCATCTCTCCCCATCAGTACTAAGCCCTCCTCCCTGTGTCTTGTTCTCTCTCTCTGTTTAAACACATTACAGTCAACTCATTTGGGGGGTTGCTATTGGTCCAGCTGCATCCTGTTGCCAGGCAACCCATTTCCCCTGTCTCAGAGTGTTGCAGTAATTGCAGAGGGGAGCAGAGGTGGGGAGAAGACGTGTGGGGGGAGGGAGAAGGTGGAGATTGAAGGAGACGCTAAAGGAAGAGTCAGTGTATAACAGCAGGACAAGATCGAAAAGGGAAATGATGAGTTAGTGGAGAGGAGACTGCAGCAGACAGTCTCAATGGAAGCTCAAGAATGTCATATCTGATAAGGGGAAATGGGGGAATGCATACAAATCCATTCCACCCTTTTAATCCCACCCCGTACACACCAATTCCTGCTTTCTGGAGCTAAGAGGGCATGACCTTAATCTACAAGGTGCCTTATTAAAAATTAACAATTTTCCAAGTGCATGAATACACAGACACAAAGAAATACACAGACACACTCATAAAGTCGCTCAGTCAAGGAAGTTAAGTGCAGTTCCTGGCACTGCTCTTAGAATTTGTCAAATACAGAAGATGTGACTCAGTAGATGTCCAGGCATTGGCTTGTTCGATGGAGGCCAGATCCATAGACATTACTTCTCAGCAGGGTGGAGCTTTCTCCAGAGAAGGGGGGAATCAGCTTTTTAATGCAGGACCATAGAAAAGGCTTCTTGGTTCATGAAAGGACCTGAGGGAAATTAGAGTGATAAATGCTTCCAGTACCGGTCAGCTCTGCATTTAGCATTCAAAGCACATAAGGGATAAGTTATTTTTTAAGCCTGCTTTTAAAAGTACATCTGATTCAGTATTTTCTGGTGTGTGGATTTCTCTCCTTATTCTTTAAGTAATTGTGCCATTTTTGTCCTGCTTATATTCTTAATCAAACTTTTAAATCTATTAATAAAGGTAAAGATCCTTAGTCCCACCACTATACGGGACCCTGAATGAAACATCAATACTTTAAGTTTTTCCTGTCAATAAAGCTTTTTTCATTTTGTTCATTACTACAACTACTACGGTAGTCTCTTAACCTTGCTGTGTCATTGATAAATATTTATCAGCCCAGGTCAACATCTTTATTAACATTCTCCCTGAAAGATGAAGCACTTCCTGCATACCCTCTGGGACACACACAATATGGCTTCCATGTATAGCCTTCACACATGCACATAAGCCTTTCTGTGACATTCAGGGAAGGCACACTCTGTCCTTCATCTCTAAAATGTCACTCCTTTTCTTGCTGTCATTAAGGATGACAGGAGGAGCGATGTCTGATTTTGTCACGTGCTAACTGGGGTGGTGTGAGTGTCTGTGTGAGTTTGTGTGCATGTGTTTTATTCAGAGTAACAAAGTTATAAATGGCTGAGACAGCAGTAAGAAGACAAATAACAACTGACAGCAGTGTAGCCATGAGTCGGAGCTTTGAATAGATTTTCTGGTTTCCTGGTTGATTATGCAGGAGTTTTAGGGCGGGCGTTCTGAATTAGAGATTGAGCTGACTTGGACTTATATTTGATTTAGAATGAACACTTATCTCAGGATGGGGAAATAAATATATCAACATTGGTGTGAGCAGGGCGAATCGGTTATGTTTTCACCAGTCGAATCTCCCTACCCTTGCATCCTACGATGTTTTCTACTGTACAATTCTTTTTTAAACAGATTATAGTTAAATCATCTGTGCTCTTGATTGATTATCACGCTATGTGGTTGTGTTCTTGGGTTATAGATATGTGAACACTTTGCTGAAACTCGTTCCCCAAGTGCTGGCTCTCCAGGAGCAGCTCAGAGAGGCTGTTCAGAATGGAGACATGGAGACTTGCCATGGAATTTGCCGGATTGCTGTCACACTTGGAGAGAACCACTCCAGGTAAAAACATACACATAACATGAAATTCTTTCATCCATACTCAGAGTAACACCGTTTTAGGCTGATTTTATTTTAAAGCAAGAAATTATTCGACCGAGCTAAATCTCTGCCACTCTCCTTAGGATTCTGTTGGAGCAGGTGGATCACTGGCAGAGCTTCCTGGCCTTAGTCAACATGATCATGTTTTGTACAGGCATCCCCGGCCACTACCCAGTCAATGAGACCACCAGCTCCCTCACTCTCACCTTCTGGTATACATTACAAGTAAGAAATGTTCTAATCAAATCTTTACCTCAGTGTTGAACAGTATGATGGCTCTGATTCTGTTCTAGTGCTGGTTTGGAGGACAGTGACAGTTTAAAGCCGGTTCTTTTTGTTGTGATTGCTAAAGCCCTGGAAAAATGGTGCTACTGAGGCAAGACCTCTTTGCTGGTCCAGAGCAAAGACCAGTTTACGTCAGGAGCACCGGGCATGGTTAAGGAGATCATTTGGCTCAACTAAAACCAGAGCCAGTCATGGTTTCTAATCTACCAAATCTTACCGTACCATCCTTTTCCGCTTATCCGGGGTCGGGTCGCGGGGGCAGCAGCCTGAGCAGGGCAGCCCAGACTTCTCTCTGGGGAAAAAGGTGGAGTGTTCTCTCTGGGTTGGGAATGTGATTCTGCCCCAAGTGGAGGAGTTCAAGTATCTCGGGGTCTTGTTCACGAGTGACGGAAGGATGGAGCGGGAGATGGATAGGCGGATCGGTGCGGCGTCTGCGGTAATGCAGGCTCTGCATCGGTCCGTCGTGGTGAAGAAGGAGCTGAGCCAAAAGGCGAGGCTCTC
>JBBBVU010000015.1:22941179-22965162 GCA_037177055.1 Atherinosoma microstoma | reverse complement strand
GGCACGTCCCACCGGGAGGAGACCTCGGGGTAGGCCCAGGACACGCTGGAGGGATTACATCTCTCGGCTGGCCTGGGAGCGCCTGGGGATCCCCCCGGATGAGCTGGCTGATGTGGCCGGGGAGAGGGAATCTACCAAATCCAAGATGAAAAGATAAAAACTGGACTTGAACATGGACATTAAGTTGATGCAGCTGTAGAACAACATGAGCTTATTTTCCTGCTGTTTATGTTTTGATGTTACAGTTTGTTTCTATGCAGCTGAATTATCTTTGTTGCAGGCAGAAGTTGGGTTTCTGTTCACTAGTGACACAAGTCTGAAACAACTTTTAAAAGCAGCCACAAAGAACTTTGAATCAGACAATAGACTTTTTCAAAGTGAAGAAAATAAGCTTAATAGTGTCACCAGAGGCTCACGGTATGAGCTAAGTCACTGGTGGTTGTAATTCAATAGAGGAAGTAGGTTGTACTGATAGAGACTACATCGCATCCCATTTCCCAGATTGCACACAGTTGATTCCTCCTCAAGTTGCTCGTCCCTTTCGTCAGAGATGGAGTGTGACAAGATAAGAACAGAAACGAGGAGAGAAGAGCCGAGCGGAAATGCAGTTATAAAAACGAGACGTTGTTTCAGAGTGACATTAACTAAGTGTAACATGTGACACAACTCAATAATCTAACCATTAATTAGTTGTGGCCCTTATTTAATCATTTCTGTCTGATGAACAATTGATATTTGTGACAAAGTAGATATTTACTTTTAATTAAATTTGAAGTGTACGATTAACATGCCGTGCCCCCTTTCATACAGCACAGGTGCCCAAAAAAAATCTTGCAAAGGATTCACTAGTGTATCCTCACTTATCGCTCAAGCTTCGTTTGTATGTATTTGATGACTTGAGATGTAAAAACAATTTGCCTTGGACAATTGTGGTATAAAAACAGGAAAACAGATGCATAGCCTTAGAGCTCTCGGCTACAGTGGAAAAATATCAAAAACAACAACTACTGATAAAAAGAGATTGTAGTGGACATCCAGAAGAGAAAATGAGTGAGATCTCTTCTTCAAGAATGACTTTAGTATTTGGGAATAGACTGGTCATTGACGTTATTTTGATCTTTGTCACACCAGACACAATTTGTAAAGTTGCCTTCATTCCTCCTGATAAGTAAGAAGTCTTCTTTGAAACAAACAAAAACCACCTCAAGCGCTATAATGGAATTTTAATAGATTTTTACTGATTTAATTTACGTCATTTTATTTGCATCCTCTAAATGCACATCAAGAATATCAATTGAAACCTGACCACTGTGTACATCTGAACATTTGCTTCCAGTTCTATATGTTTTATGTCCCAGACACATACCAGTGTTCTTCTCTAATTGTTATTCCCTCCTTTCTCAGGATGAAATCATGTCGTTCGAGTCCGATAAGCAGGCAGTTTATCTTCAGGTCTACAGGCCAGTGTATTTCCAGTTGGTGGATGTTCTGCTGCACAAAGCCCAATTTCCATCTGATCAGGAGTATGCATCCTGGTCCTCGGATGAAAAGGAGCAATTTAGGATTTACAGGTACGTGTTTGTGTTTTTAGATTTGTTGGTGACTCTCTCTCTCTCTCTCTCTCTGTGTGTTCTGTTGTGTGTTGTGTTTCAATGGCTGCTAAGTGTTTCCGAAATTACTTGCTGACAGGATGATTGGTCAGCAAACGAGTGTGTCTTTCCTCTAATGGACTCTCACTAAACTGGCAGCTGAGGGTGCAAAACCTGTTTGTCAAATAGCTTAGCAGATAAGATTTCAAGCTTGCATGCCCCTAAAATGTCAATCTGTACACATCTGTCCTTCAGGGTGGATATCTCTGACACACTCATGTATGTATATGAGATGCTGGGAGCAGAGCTGCTGAGTAACCTGTACGATAAACTAGGGAGACTGTTGACTAATGCGGAGCAACCTACCTCCTGGCAGGTGGGTGAGACATACAAACCCAGACAAGGAAAAGAATAAACATGAGTTATTTTCTGTTTTTTTGTGTAGCCTGCACAGAAAAGTCTCAGCACTTCAAACCAGAACTTTAACTACTGGAACTATATTCCTTACTTTTTCCTCATTATTTTTACTTGCTTACAAACACATCCTCCTTCTCCAGCACACAGAGGCTTTGCTGTATGGCTTCCAGTCCATAGCAGAGACAATAGATGTGAATTACTCTGACGTCATCCCCGGCTTGATAGGACTCATCCCCAGAATCAACATCAACAATGTTCAGTTAGCAGACACAGTGATGTTTACAATAGGTAAGTGCATACAGATTATATGATAAAAGCAGCTGCAGTTTACAGTTGTAGTGGCTTCTTCTTCCGTCTCTAAACTAATACTTCCTTTCTAGGTGCTCTGGCAGAATGGTTGGCAGACCACCCAGTGATGCTCAGCAGCGTCCTGCCGTTGGTTTTGCAGGCATTAGGGAACCCAGACCTTTCTGTTTCTTCTGTTTCGACACTCAAGAAAATCTGCAGGGAATGCAAATATGACCTGCCACCATACGCAACCAACATCGTTGCAGTTTCTCAGGTACAGTGTGTGCACATTTACATGACATTTGATTTTTTTTTTTTTGGCCTAGTTAATCAGGTATGAAAAAGAGTTTAAAATGCATCTGCTTCTTTTATTGTTTGTTGCAGATTTTTTTTTTTGTTCATTTGTTCCAGAAATAACCATTAAGCTTTGAAATCACTTCAGCTGTATTTATTTGGATTTACTTTTTATTGCTGCTTTGAAATTGATTTTTGTGTCTTCAAAATAACTGAGCAATCTCTCTCGCTTTTTTTCCTTTTCAAGGAGGTGCTCATAAAACAGATCCACAAGGTCAGTGTATATAATCTCACGTTCATTCTGTTCCTGTAAGATTGAACAGATTTTCAGCCGGTAGTTTACTCCTGACATGTGTTGCTAAAAATATCCATCTGTATTGAAGACTTTAATGAGCCGGAGCTTAAAATAAAGCTAAACCTGTGATTGTCTCCTCCTCCAGACGAGTCAGTGTATGTGGTTGATGCAGGCTCTCGGCTTCCTGCTCTCCGCTCTCCCCGTGGAGGACATCTTAAGAAACCTTCACTCTCTCATCACCCCTTACATTCAGCAACTGGAGAAGCTAGCAGATGAGACGGTCAGTGCGCAAATCAATGCAAAACAATGCACGTACACAGCACACAGAGCAGGCATAGTTGGACTGTCGCCAATAAGAACAGGCGTTGTGTCTGTGTGGTGTCACTGCAGTGGAACATTTCTCTGCAGGACCAGATTGGATTTGACCCTCCACTGTGGGCAAGTGACTCACGGTGAAGCAGCAAAGATGCACTTTTACGGACTCGGGCAAAGGCACATGCACGGGCTACTGGGAAATAGATGTAGAATTTTAGAGCTGAAAATGCCTCCATGTACTTGCTTACAGTAGGTCATGCTTTTATGTGTGAGCACACAGTCATTCAAAGGAAATTTTCTTGACTCTGCTTGAATGTCACATCTAACGTCAAACTGTCATGCTGGATAGTATAAATGTGGAGCTGTTCTTATCTAAAAATAGTTTGATATCTACTCTATGTGGAACGCAGAAGAGTTTAAATCCAAATTTCTTGTTTTTTAACCAATGAAGGGGAATACAGATGTCTGTTTAGATGTAGCTTTTTATATCTTTTTTTGTTTATCTGTCTGTGTTCATGTTTTACTCCTCCTCCATAGATAAAATCATACACAGGCTTATCTATCTTTTTTTTCCTTCCTCTCATATTATGTCTTATCTTATCAGGTTTTTATGATGTCACAGGATTACATCAGGCAAGGAAGTCTGGTGTTGTCTGGAGCTGGACAAATAGTGGCACCTAGTGGGGAGGCTTCTGGGTTATATTGTATCGGGGTGAATGACTTGATCTCTGATAGGGATGGTTATTAAAAAAAAAAAGTATGGATCTACTCTGATGAGAAGGATGTACACAAATATATTGTTGATGTTGTACAGGAAAAGGCATGAATCTGAGAAGGAGAAGAATTGTGTCTGTCAGAGGGTGTGGCTCTGTAGTCTTTTGGCTGTGTTACATCACCATGGAGACAGAGATGATTAAGCACTGCCAGTGAGACACCCTAATTAATGTTTTCACCTTCGGGAGTTTTGTGTGTGTGTACCTGGTATTGCTCATGCTCTGGAGACCTAAATCCGTTTATATGGTTTGATCTTGTCGTTTGTGTAAACGATCTTGTCGACCAGGGGGAAAAGTCTCATACAGACAGGAAGCAACTTCATAACCTAACTCATTAAATCTTAAGGTGAAGACAAGTTTTTGGGCTTATGCGTGTCAGGACTAGGTTAAACGCGTGGGGGGAATCTTGAAAAGGCCAATCTGTAGCCCTCCTCCTGCAGCTCGCTCTCTTAACGTCCTCCTTGCAGACAAGTATAGACGTGTGTGCTGTTGTCAGTGTCAGCCTTTATATCTATGATATGAATGAATACTTTTCAATTTGTTTTGTTTATTAGGTGTTTTGTACGTCCGTCATTTGGTCTATTTGATTTATAAATAATAAGCAAAAACACTCGCTTTTAAAAATTAGATTTCCAAAACCTCACTTGGTGTTTAACCAGCTGAAAAACCTAAATATTTAAGAGGCTAATTGGATATTTGATTTGTTATAACTGAATAGATAATTTAATGTAAGCATTGTCATTTTTCTGTTCATTAACATGTCAGCACTATATATTATATGCCGTGGATGGACTTATCATCGGTTTAAATAACTGTTCATCTTGTTCTGTAGTAAAAATGTGGTAGCATCGTTGGCTTTGTAAATATATTTCAAGCCAGGCACTGATGCATTTAGTTACCTTGTAAACAAGCAAATTGCTAGTTAGAAGTAACATGTTGATTTTTTTCCCTTCCTTCAGCCTAATCCCTCCAATAAACTGGCCATCATCCACATCTTGGGGCTGCTGTCCAACTTGTTCACTACGCTCGACATTAGCAAGCAAGATGATGAATCGGCGGATGGCTCCGCACCACCTGTCAAAACAGCCCCACCCCCACCCGGACCAAACCCGGTCAGTTACCACACACCATCATCTTTTTCATAAGTAGGGTTAGGAAATTGAACATGTATTTTGATCTGTTATGAGCTGAATTGATAGATTCTATACATTGGTTGAACATGTACAGGCTTTATACTACAGTGTAGTGGACCTGAAAAAGCATGCTATTCCATTCCCTGCAACTTCACACTCTGCTGTCTTCAACCCTGAATATATTTGCCATCACTAACTAGAGGCATGAGGGGTGAGCAGCAGAAAAACATAGTAATTCTGCTGACAGGCATGCAGCCAGGTAGAAATGTTCCTGTTGTGTTTCTTGTTTCTGACTTGGCTTCTCTTTCATTAAACAAAATGCCTTTCCCACATTCAGGTGGTGGTGGTTTTGCAGCAGGTTTTTGCTCTCATACAGACGGTACTGAGTAAGTGGCTGAACGACTCACAGGTTGTGGAGGTAAGTTGTCAAGATGTGTTGCCAGATGCTGTCACTGCTTTGTTAAAGGTGGTCCACATATTTATGTTTATTCAACCTTGTGACATCCTGTAGGCGGTATGTGCCATCTTTGAGAAGTCGGTGAAGACTCTCCTCCATGACTTTGCTCCCATGGTATCTCAGCTAAGTGAGATGCTCGGGCAGATGTACAGTACAATTCCCCAGGCCTCAGCCCTTGACCTCACAAGACAGGTACACACTCAGTTTGTGCACTGATTATATTAGAAGAGATTTTAAGGCTTTATCGGAGATGGTGGTAGATGGCTTACCTTTGATTTGCTAATAAAGATTTATTCCAAGTTTGTAAAACTTCTTCATTTATCATGTAAGTTTTATTTATATAAATTCCAATCATAATTTGTGTGGCCAAATTAAATAGAGCATGTTTTTATTTGAGTATTGACACCATCTAATTACAGTTTATTTACTAAGTTGACCTAGAAATTGAACATTGGTGTCATCTGAAGTATTTATTCATCCTCTTCATGATTAGCACATAGTCATAGTTTTATAATGATCATTGATAGAATCCGTGAATATGTTAGCATTTAGAGAAATGTGTTGCACTCACATGCACTAATGGAGCTAGATTATTTTGAAGAGGATATTTTTTTATGATATTTTTTTATCTTGTTTATTTTTCAAATGATATCAACAATGAACTTAGTGTCTCTAAACAGGTGTTTTTCCACCTGATATCAGCTTGATTTAAAAAATAAATAAATCCCAGGTAGTAAAAGTGATGCTACGGTAGCAGTGTGAAGACATTAAAGATCATTACTCGTCATGGTATTGCCACATTGATAAATATCCAGGTCCACCTAAGACTGCAAATCAAGTCTAAGCACGCCAGTTTCCACACTTGAGCTGTGGATCATAATCTTATTAAAGAGCTTGTTTGTCATTGCACAAGGCAGCAATGAGATTATGGGTCCTTTTATTGATAAATATATATTTTAACCAGCAGTAACCTGATTCATGCGGTGCTCATAATGGCTCTGTCTGTATGATGCAGCTTTCTATAACCTGGTTTGTTGTGTGCAAGTAAAAATGGCCCGTGTCTGATTTGTGCTCCTGCTGTTTTAGATGGTGCACATCTTCGCCAGTGAGACAGACCACTTTCCACCAATCAAGGCTCTGTTTGAGCTGGTTACCTCGGTAACACTGTCCATCTTCCAACAAGGTAGGGGTCCAGCAAGGGTGGGAGTCTCATTATTGTTAACTATTTCTGTTCAGTTGAGGAATAAATGTTTCTGATCATATTCGGTTTCACAGTCGGTCCAAAATCTGATTTTGGTTAAGCTTTTTTCCTTCCCTTGGTAAAGGAAAAAGTGACGTTGTAAATAATTTTGTTAGAGAATATGGAAACCCATTTGTTTCCTTGGTGATATATACTACATTGTCATTTCCTGTTGTGATTGTGCTTGATTTGCTGCCACATGAGGAGACGCAACTCGAACAGCTTAGTCTGGGAACATGAAAAAGAAAATGTAAAAGGTTAAAGGTTACTGGACTCTCAGTTGACCTGCCATTTGCTCTTATTACTGATTAACGGAAGCGGTACGTCAACGGTTTCTGTCTGCTTGGTGTGTTCAGGAGCCGAAGTCTCAAATGAAGATTTTATCAATGCAGACATCCCCCCCCCCCCCAAATTAGCGTTGATTAAATCATTTTCTTACTGTTTTAATTTGCCGTAAACCTACTAAATCAACATGTTGCCATGTTTTGTTTGTCAGCCTGATCTTTGCTTATTCCATTTCTTTATTGATTTATTTTATTTTTTCCAAGTACAAACTTGGGTTTAACTTACACTTGGAGAGTTTTGGATTGCATGTCTTTGAGTTCGGTTAAGTTCTTTAAAAGTGAATAAATACACCATTGTTTCCAGATTTTATTTAACATTTATTTTTGCTGCAATTAACATGGAAATCAGTGAGATGATCTCATTCACTAAACTTTTAGCTTTGAGTGTTTGTACCAGGTCTGTCTGCTGCTTCCCTTTCCTTTGTGTTGTCCCTTCTCCCTCTCCTATCTTCCTGCTTTGAATGGTTAAGTAATGGCTGCTTCTCCTCCTGCCTCTAAACTCTACTTTTTTTTCTGAGCAGGTGCCCTTTATTAGACAGTATCAGAACAGGATACAGTCACAAAAGAGAGGCCGCTAGCTTATTCATTTGGCTGACGTGTAACATAGGAGGGAGGGCCAGCCAATACATCTGCAGCCACTGCTGTGCTGGGATTACAGTCAGGCTCTCTCCATCACAGCCCTCTGAATAAGCCTTGTATTCTCTTGAGGGGGTTGTGGTGTGTGGATGAGGATTGGAAAGGGGTATTGAGCAGGAGGCTTGTTTGGAGTCTGGGAACAGCCAAAGCTGGGCGCTTACTACTGACATTCAGTCTGTTTCGTCGCAAGTCTCCTGTTGGACTTGGTCCAACATCAATCTGAAGTCATCGGAAAGAACCTGAAAGTCAGAAATCTTAATGTGGATTCTTCAGTTACATGGCTTTGACAGGAGATGTGTGTTTAATTGTGGACTATTTGCAATCTGTTACACCCTTAGAAGTCATGTAGTGGGTGTCCAGCATAAGGCAGGTAGCGAGATAAGAACCTATGTAATGATTTGAGTGTCGTTTTTACTGATGCACTGGCTTCACCTTTGAAGCTAAAAGGTTCCGATCAACCTGTGCTGGATGGACCCTTTATAGTAACCTCCTCCTCCTCTGAGGCACTTATTTGAATATGAGAGAATTTTTTTATTTTTTTTCGTTATTTAATCACGCTGCAGCATGTGGTGTCTCATGGGAAAGGAGGTAAAAGAGGGTTTGTTCAGGCGTGGTGCCTCTTTTTCTTTCAAACTGTAACAGTAGCAGAGGTGTCTCCTGGGTTCCCACTCCAAACCCACCTTTGCTTTTTTAGGTTTGTTCCTTTTCTCTCGTTACTTCTTTTTTGTTTTGTTTGTTTCTCTCCAAACAGATCCATGTCTTTGTCTTCTGCCTGTTATTTGTTTTTGGTTGGTCTCTTCTTCCAAGACTTTGCCAAAGCTTCATACGCCCCCCCCTTGCCCCTCCCCCTTCGTTCCTTACTCACGTGTAAATTATTTCAATGAAATATTTTTGAGTTCTCTTTTATTTCCACATGACTGTTGAATCTATTAAGTTGCTGTTTGTATATTATTCTTATTCTCTTATGATTTCTTAAGTTTCATCTTTATTATATTATAGGACCCAGGGATCATCCTGATATTGTTGATTCATTTATGCAACTCCAAGCTCAGGTGTGTTTTTGGTTTCTTATTTCATTCACTTTGGGTTTCTCTCTCTTTCTCTCTTTTTCTGGTTTCTCCCTGTTTCTCTGTCCTCTGCTCTTTCTCCCTATACCTCTTTCTGTTCTTTGTTGCTGGGCCTTAAGGTGTCCCATCACATAGGCGAGGCAGTGGAATGAAACACTCGAGGGAAATGTTTGAAAAGGGATTATTTGTCTCTCCTCAAACACTTTTGACTAACAGTCGCCTCACCACGCAAATATCCTGAGCTCATGTAGGGTTTTCATTTTACCTGCATAGACCAGCCTAATCAGTCTGATGTTGATTTTTCTCTCTTGTAAAAGTCACTTTATTCAAAGAGTGAACTGATCAGAGCAAACTCTGGGAGAGATTTCTACTGGCCTCTGTGCCATTTATTCAGCGTGTTCTCACTTACACGATACTGTCATCACACGGTGAGTCTGATTTTCCAGACTGTGTTTTTTTATTTATTTATTTATTTAAATTAATTAAGCTCATCCCTCCCGTGTAATCCCTTAATTATGTTGCTTAATGACGAGGAAATGAGGACTTGTGTGGATTCAACATATTGATCATGACAATCCACAAAATTTTGTATTCATGTAAGAAAATTTCCACCATCTTGCCTGTAAGTTCACCGTCGGGTCACATTTGCTCCCTGGAAAAAAAAAACATCAGTGCACTCAGAGTCTTAAATAAAATATTTAAGTCGACACTGCCCTCTTTAGAAGATGATGCAGCATCAGTATCGTGGTCCCAGGTGACTGGTTAGTCTCCAAGCCCAGTTCTCCTCTGAAGTCATTCCAGCCCAGAGCCAATCAAAGCCCAAATGAATTAATATTCAACTAATATTAATCAGTTCAAACAAATTGGCTGATGGCTCTCTTTTTATATTTTTGTCTTTCGTCTTCATTCTTCCTTTGTTTTCTATCTTTGGATAGATCTGACCTTCATCTCTCTCCCTTTTCCTCTCTCCCTCTCTCCTCCATCCTGAATGAGTTCATTATTATGAGATGAGTTGTCTTTCTCTTTATCTGCACATGTTAATTACTTACACACTTCTGTTGCATATTCTGTCCAGTCAACCAAAAACAATGGAAAGTAATGTTTCAGATATAATTGATTTCAAGAAGCAAAGCCTAAACCACCATTGCCTTTAGTTTGACTTAAGTTTCAAATGATTTCAGAATTTGATTTTTTGCAATTTGTTTGTTATACCTGCTCAGTTCTGCATTGGAGGATCTGTGTATGAGTTTGGATTTAGTTTTTCCTAAACAGTTGGAGAGGGCACTATTGCCTGGTAAGCAGATCTGGTCCTTTGTTTCCGTCAGATCTGGCTACCAGGCTTAGCGGGTATCGTTGATAGCAGTATTTTGAAGAAGGTTATACAGTGGAATGTGGTGAAGAAGTATCGATTGGGTCGGGCCGACAGAAACATACTCTGTTTAATTCCTATATTTGCCTCATAGGCCCTCAAACGGAAGCCCGATTTGTTCTTGTCTGAGAGTCTTGATGTGAAAGCGGTGTTCCACTGTGGTAAGTGTACATGAGACTTCGACACACCCCTACGCTCTGTTGTGTTTGGTGTTCTGTATAGGTTTTTTTTTTAAATCAGTACAAAGTGCAATCTGTAAATGTTTGACACCTGCCCTCAGCAGTTTCTGTCTTCCATCTCCAGGAATTCTGTCACTCAAATTTCC
The DNA here is from genome assembly GCA_037177055.1 of Atherinosoma microstoma. Classification (NCBI taxonomy): domain Eukaryota; kingdom Metazoa; phylum Chordata; class Actinopteri; order Atheriniformes; family Atherinidae; genus Atherinosoma; species Atherinosoma microstoma. The sequence continues at coordinate 22,954,620 of JBBBVU010000015.1, read as the reverse complement.
AGAGGCTCCGACAGTCAAGTCAACATGCTTGTTCTTTGTAAGCACAAACGCCTCGCAAAACCGAAGCCTTAAAAGCACGTGCATTATGTAAACGTTTGTCTCTAAGGTTGATGACTTCCTGTGTTTGTGCCGTAGACCGAACTGTTACCCCACTGCTCAGATGTGCCTCCGGTAGCCAGGGTTATGCAGGAGGATGGCAAGCTGTTGGTACAAGCCGTACTGGAGGTGAGAAGTACCACATTACGTGTCGCATCACTGAGTTTGCTGTGTTATCGCACTCCAAACTCTGCATCCTCTCTAACTGTTAAGCCCTTTTCAAACCTGGGATGTTAATAGCTTGGTTAAACAGTATCCAGTCATTCAGACACTCGTCACTTAATGTTAAATGTTTTTTTTCCTTGTTGTTTTTTATTTAAAGAGCCAACTTCAACCTTAAAAAATTCATGATTCAAGCATTTTTCTGAATCACTTTTTGCTGTTTCCTCTCCTAAAGAATGTCCCAGTTGTTCTGCATCATTCCTTTACCATGGCTTTTTAATGAATCTTTCCACAGATGAGCTTAATCTGTCAGGAGCTGTCAGACTTGTTGAATAGCTTACTGCTGGCCATAACTTTTGCAAATATTTACAGATTGTTAAGGGTTTTTGCTTTTTAATGTTTTTCAGGCAGGACTGTAATAATGCAAAAGCAATACAGATGGGGTTTTTTGGTAGAGAAAAGAATTCCAAACACCCATATGATGCAAAAATTACTGTAAAATGTGTTATTTGCAGTATTGACTCAAACTGGCAACAATGTTTTTGAGGTTTAAGTTTCTTTTATATTGAAAACTTCCTTTTTCTGTGGCCCCACTGTTAGCAGCTCATAGCCTAGCTTCCACATCAGAATTCCTCCCCTATTCTCCAAACTGAGTGTGTGCTGAGCACTGTCTGCTGCAGGGAAGACATTGACTACATACGCACTTAACACACTCCCACTTTAGAGAGAAACAGAATATCCCTTTTAGCATTCCTCACAGCTTCATTCAGACACTCCTTTGACAGCAACAGAGCCAAGTTATACGCTCTTTATTTGCATTTGCAGCTGCTAGTCACAATATCTTAACAAGCCCATGTAATTGTGCAAAACATGGGAAAAACAATCACTTTCTATGAGTGAAGCTAAAACAACCAGGTGCACTTTTGTTTCTCTTACTCACTAATGAGCATACTTTACCTACGGTCACTGTGTGAGAGAGGGAGAGGAGAGGCTATTGTAAAGGTGCATGCAGTAAAGGCTGTGTCATGTTGAAAATGATGCGTAAAGCATACTGGGCTCTGACCTAATCAGACTGCTTAGGCAGCTTTTTATGGAAAAGCTCCAGGGTTATCATTCAGATTTAGCACTGATGTATTCAGTTACTATCAGGCTCATGGAAAGCGGTGCATATCAGAAAAGGATTCATTTAAAATGCCTCATTCGATCTGTCCAGGGCATCGGGGGAGGGGCATCTCGGAGTCTGATGGACCAGTTTGCAGAAGTGCTGTTCAGTCTGAACAAGCACTGCTTCTCTCTGCTCGCTGTGTGGTTGAAAGAGGCGCTGCAGCCTCCAGGATTCCCCTCGTCCCGAGTCACAGCAGAGCAGAAAGACAACTTTTCACACCAGATACTCAGGTGACTCAACTGGACAATGATTGGATGAGTCAAACACTTGAATGATTTTTTTTACATGTTCTTGGGCTTTTCTTCTCCCTTTTCTGTCCAGCAGAGAAAGAGTAAACAAGAGGAGAGTGAAGGACATAGTGAAGGAGTTCACACTACTGTGCAGAGGTCTCCATGGTACAGAGTATGCTGCTGAATACTGAAACTCGCCCTTTGAACTCTCTCCTTACCATGACCTCTGCCCTCAGTGCAAACCAGTCGGACACCACAGCAAACACAGCTCTCTCCAACCCCGTGAAGACATAATAAAATGATTGTAACGATAACCCACCCAGTCGCAGGACAAGACATGGAACTGTTCCAGCACAGACCTGCCATCAGATCAACAATCTTTAAAATCCTCGGTGGCTTCAGAGAGGCCTTCCTCTCTGCTCCAATTCTCTTTTCTGTTGTAAAATTGATTGTCTATCTCTCTCTTCTTTAAAGGTCTTTTTGTTGGAAGAGCTTTGCGCAGCACACCCGGCATGCTGCCTCACGCCTCCTTCTGTCTCTGGCTTTTTCTGCCTTTCTAGATCTTCCTGTGGTTCCTAGGCTGTTTCCTGGTGATTAGCATCCATAAAAAATGGTAGTGGTATTGTACTAGCTACTTGACATTATTTTGAAAAGTAAATCAATTTAATTATATAAATGTATATGTATACACATATAAAGAGTGGTTGTCAGTCCTGCTGCTGCTAATGGGAAGATAGAAGGACCAATGTTGAGGAGGGGATTCTGCAGGAAGAATGACAATAATACAGAACTATTTACTCCTCCTCATGCCCCTGTGATCTCTGCATTTGCCAAATTATGAATTGTTTTTTGAATTTATATCTTTTTTTAAAAATGCCTTTTAAGGGGGTAAGAGTGGATAAAAAAAAAAGCTGAAAACCACATAGCATGGACTGAAAACAGTGATTTTTTTTGCCAAGCCTTCTACGTGTGAGGCTGTACCTCATGTACATAAAATCCCACCCAGTCATACTGCAGTCTCCTTGGGTTGTAGATGCAGTGGTCCCCAAGTAAAGCAGGACTGCCAAGAATTATACCCGGAGGGAAAATGGATCATAGTAACTGGCAGTGAGAAGAGAGAAACTGCCAAGATTAGAGCCGTGCTTTTGGAGGGTAAATTATCCTGGCGGTGGACTGCTTATTCACTGTAATCGTGCAAAAATATTAATCAAGTTGTGCATATTAACAGTAATTGCTGAACACTTTTTGTGAATTTGAGTGGATGGGTGTGTTCCTACCTGTATGTGTGAGAGGTTGTGTGCGCACAGATGTATCTTTTTCCACTTGTTCAGTGCACTTATATTGGACCTACAGTACAGATGCATACTTTCCTCCTATCTTTTATTCAAAGAGCCAATTCATTTCTTCACACTGCACTCACTCAGGCGACTTTCATCAGAAAGACTGACCCGGCACATCCAGCATTTCACCTCTGCAGCTCACCAGTAGCCGCACCCATCTGTATCGCCTCCTCATCATCTGGATAATCATTGGCCAGACTCATCCATATGTCTGATATTGACACCAACTACTGCTGTTAACAAAAGCTACCCAGAATCTTCTCACTCATCTGGGTCACTGCCTTGGAGCGGACTAAGAAGGATTAGAGAGTTTAGTGACAAAACGCAAGCAACCTTACTCGGAAAGCGACTTGACACCGACATCGTGCTCATCCATTAAGCTGGACACATTATTGGTGAAGCGATGCAATGGCTGTAAAATACACTGTCTAGTGAATCAGCAAGACCAGCTTCTTATAACACTCAGCATAGAAATGTACTTAGTGGTCTCTGATACAGCTATCTCAGTCTAATCCTTCTGTCTTATCCGAGGTGCCTGCAGACATGTAGCATGTATGTGTTTTGGGTGGGTGGGGTTCAGGGGACAGATATGCTCAGTGTGGGAGACGCTGCAGAAATATGCTTTTTAGACTTAGACCAAAAGCAGGAACTGAGCCTGAAGTGAGCTTCTTCAGTCTCAGATGAACTGTGAATGTCTTGACTACATCTCTGATCCCTGGTCTCTTTTGTGGTCTCGGTCTGAAGTGAGGATATAAACAGTGTTTGTCACAGTTTAATTAAAGAGTTGTAAATTGATGAGGGATGGGAAGGATGAAATGTATGTTTTGTTTTTCCTTTTCCTTTTTGTACCTTGGCTTTAATTTATTAAATATATCTAAGACGGCAGCTCTTGACTTTGTGTGGATGTGGTTTAGTTCTGTTGAGTTGCGTCTCTGCTGCCTCCTGCAGATGTAAGAGTTCAAACGTTTCCTCAATTAAACATCATTAAACTTTGAGATGTAGCCACATCCAACCAGTTGATAGGAAATGTTTAATGAGCAGATTCATTTTTAGATTAAGTGAATGAAGAAATGATATCTTCATTTCAAGCAAGAAATTAAAACAGTTAATCAGATATCAAAACAAAGAAATAAAAGGATCACAAAGCAAAAAAAGAAGAAGCTATATACATGTTCAAAAAGGAGTAGGAAGAAATCGTATTAAAACTTAACATTTTTGTGAAATATAAAAGGTGTATAAATATGAGACATTTTCTATTTATCTCATATCTATAGATACATTTAAAATGTGAAAATGAGTAGCAATATAAATATTTATTATACTTAAAAAATAAAAATCTATGCCTATTTACATAATATATCCATAGACACATCTTTATATATTTTGCTTATACAAATACAGAAATACGATGCCATTGCCAATATACACAATATGCCAATTATATAAGGATACTCTTACAATTAAATTTCTTCATCTCCAGGGCTTAAGGTTAAAATATTCAAAATACTAAGATTTTTGAAAGGCCTCTGCTAAGAAAAAAATTCTTAGTAAACAATTATGTTTCCAGTTTAGATGAACACAGTAAAGCTAAGATGAAAAACTTAAAAACAAGTTGCGTCCAAGCCTTAATATTTTACAGTCAATCGTCCCAGCTCTACGTTGTGAGATGATGCATTCACGGCCTTCCTTAACTTTCCCGAAATGTGAGAGGATCACCCGAAACCCTTCCCTGTTGCGCATGCGTCAGGCAGTTAGAGCGGCACACACGTGAACGAGGGCTCCATCCATCCAGCCCTGACAGTCAGCAGACCCCAACCACCCAAACCACTTCCAGTCCTTCCACGCGGGACTACAAGTATCTCCAGGAGTCCAAAGAGGAGCTTCAAGAGTTTTTCAGCCTTAACAAGCTTCAACAGCTGAAGCTGCTGCACGTAAGTTAGCTTTCTGCTAACTCTTGGTATCTTCAGCTTGCACACAGAAAACAACACGAGAACTTGACACTATCATTATAACTTAGCGTGAACTTAACAGGCTTAAATACTCTAGTCCGGCTCATTTGTCATGCCACTCTTTGTTGAGTCCTAAAAAGTTCAGTCTTCCATGTTAATGCGTATGAAAATTGATCATATCGGTCGCATCAATAACTGTGATAAAGAGGTGTGTGTTTGTGTGTTTGTGTTACATTGAGGGTGCGTGTAGTTTGCTTAATGAGGTAAAGCACAAACAGAAAGCTCCTGACCATGTAGTGTGTGACCTCCTATATGCACACGATCAGTGAACCAGTAAAGAAACTGCCTTCGTGGGCATGTGTGTGCATGCAGTTGAATGAGTTCATCTCGGACTTCCAGCTGCATTTATCCCTGAAATGATTGAGCCAGTGAGCCATGAAATGAACACAGTTTTAAATTCAAACACTATGTTGGAGTAGTGTTGTCTGGAACAACCAAACCATGTGTGATCAAATTATAGATGGCATATATGACAGATGCAGAGACAAATGCACCCTTAAGTCAAGCAATATGAACACTTTTAAGGCATTAAATAGCAAGATTACGTTTAAAACTTGCATCAAAAACAGATTTTTGTTGACATTTTATATGGTTTTTATGGGAGGGGGACAGTTATTTTGTGATCAATTGTGCTTTAGTTGCATCTTTAGATGAATCTGAGACCAATCATTCCTGATGGTCTTGCAGCATGGTTAGGAATCAGAACATCTAAGTATCTGTCTGCACCACTGTGAGTGATGTGAGAAGAGGCAGATCTATTGTCGGGTAACTGAAAGACCAACATGTGAGAACACATTTTCTCAACCCCACAGATCTCATCATTGAGTTGTATTGAGCTGATCTGGAGACAAAGGTCAACCTCGACCAAAAGATGAAAGTGCTCCTTAAACTTTGATCAGTATTGACCTTTGGTCTCTTATTTATTGATTCATTATTACAGAAGATGCAGGTTGAGTTGATTTTTATTGACAAATGATACCAGAAATTCCTGAACTGTGATTGATTTTTATAATGTGATGTCTCTGTCTCTTCTTCAGTCATGGCTGTAGTGAGATTCTATAGTAACGAAGCTCTGAACGGGCGAGCCTTACAGAGAGCAGCCAAGCTTTTCCCGCATCTGTCAATCAAAACCGAGCTGTGCTACAATGTGGAGCTGACAAGTGAGTGTGGTACTGCCAGATATCTTTACTTTTAAACGTGGGCGGCATGGACAGCAGAACTGCTGTAAAGCAGGATGAATTCACTATGTTGCCTTAGGCTTTTCTCTTGCTCTGTCACATAGCTCTTCAGTTTTCCATTCATCTTTTTTCTTTCTTCTTCCCTCCACATTCTTATTGTTTCCTCCTGAACTCTGCTGTAGGCTCTGAGAGTCTTGGTGCTGAGCAGAAGGAGGTTCTCCTCTGGCTGTTTCGTCCTCCCCTGCAGGCAGAGCCGCTGTCTGAGAACCCAAACCTCACAGAGGGCAGCGGGGAGAAACTGGTGGAGATTGGACCGAGGTACTATTACTTGCTTTCTTGCTTGTGAATGCTCACTCTTGCCAAGTCAGAGTTTCAAAGCTTTCAGTTGTCCTTACTGATAGATTATTTATTAATGGTACCTGCACAAGTCTGAAGATGAATGTTAATGTCCACCAAAAAGAGCCAAACTGAGCATCCTCCAGGACATTTCAGCTCATGAAGTCCAGTTATTAGTGAGGTTAAAAATGCTTTGTTAGATATGATGGATCATAGATAGTCCAAAATGTTCCGATTTTCTCCTTCTTGAGAATACGTATGTGCTCATAATTATTGTTGCCTGGCAATTAAATTTAATGTATTCATAAGAGGTGAGGACTTGAGGTTAACGAGAGCAACATGAATATTCATCCTGAGATGTCATGGAGTTCTGACATCCCAAAACCCAAAGCCAGAACTCATGAGCAATTGATCAGATTTCAGTTTTTTCAGCCAAGTGAAATGAGAATGTGTTTGTTTTTTTGTTTTGTTTTTTTAGGTTAAATTTCTCCACCGCCTGGTCCACGAACGCCGTGTCCATCTGCCAGAGTGCCGGCCTCAGTGCCGTCACCCGAGTGGAGCTGTCTCGCAGGTTTCTCATCAAGGTGTGGAAATAATTGAGGAGAGCTCTGATTCAGACGTGTTTGTCATTTTTGATTTTCATGCCTCTGACTCATCTGTCTCCTCTTTAGCCCAAAAATGGAGAGAACGTGAGCAAACTCAGTGGAGATATAAAGAAACTGATAGAGTGTCTGCATGACAGTATGACGGAGTGTGTCTATCACAATCCCATCGCATCTTTCACCGTGGAAACCAAACCTCAGGCGGTGTTTGAGGTGGATATTCTGGGAAAGGGTCGCGCTGCTTTGGAAACGGCAAACGAAGACCTGGGTGAGATTTTTCCCGGCCACCTCCATCACTTTCCTTTACTTATTTTACCTTTTCTCCCCAGACTGAGTCAGAGTATTAAATGTACTGTTTCCTGTGTCTCTTCTCTTTTTTTGATGCTTCCTCTCAGTAGCGCAGCTCTCTGTAAGTACACCGGGTGTGCTGAAGGAGGTTACAATGTCACATGATGCATGACAGTATTACTTAGCTGGTTAAGGTCACAGGACAGCGACGATGCTGCTGATTATCTGACACGTGCATGGGGTGTGTCACTAATGTAATAAAACCCAAAAAGAGATCAAGTTTGTTGAATGGAGAGCAGAAGGAGAATAAGCTGATCTGACATGCTAACATGAAAGCACCCCAGTACTGGTTAAGTAAAGGCATTTTTATCTCTTTTTCCGTCTAATGGACCAAAACTATAAATAAATTTAACTTTTATGCACCAGTGGACAGTGTTTGTTCAGTGATGGTGGTCTGTTTATAAAAACAGGTTTCAGACTGGCACCAGCCACAGTGGCAGAATGTGTTGTGTGTACTGAGCAGTTCACGCTCCGCTTCTTCACTAATAATCATTAATATTCACAAGCGGGTCCGATAGCCGAGATTCATTTGACTGCAGGTTTTGTAGGCTCCACCATGCTCACCTGGTGAGTGGAGGAGAAAATTGGAAATGGTGTCTTTTTAATTTAAGGAGACTACAGCTCCTTGAGCATTGATTGGACTATCAGTATTTTTCTTCCCCAGTAAAACAAGGTCATTAATAGAACTGAGGTGATCAAAAGTAGCTTGATTGATTGGAATACTGATCAGCTCATATTAACAATCTGTTGAAATGGTCCAGTTTCTGTGCACACAAACTAAAATGATCATATAGGGGTTGTCTTTGCTGCATGTTGAAGGATGTAGATTTTTGTGTGTGTGCTGTTAAATGTGTGCTTACGTCTGCATTGCTGTTCAAAAGAACACATTTTTCTCTGAGCTTGTTTTTGCTTTTGTTTTTCTTTATTTCCTTAATGCTGTTGTGCGTGCTGCAGGTCTGGCCTTTGACTCCTGGGATCTGGACTACTACACATCGATGTTCCAGAGGATTAAAAGGAACCCCACCAGCGTGGAGTGTTTCGATCTGGCCCAGTCCAACAGGTGGGGGGTTGTCTGTACTGGGCGGATTAGCAGGACTGCTTTGTGTGGTTTGTTTTTCTTGGCTGTGCAGTTTTGTTTTGTTTTCTTAAAAATTGTTTTATGCTTTCCTTGCACCTCGGTGTCCCAGCGAGCACAGCCGTCACTGGTTCTTCCGGGGGCGGATGGTGATCGACGGGCAGGAGCAGAAGGAGACTCTTTTCAGCCTCATAATGGGCACCCAGCAGCATAGCAACCAGAACAACGTCATCAAGTTCTGCGACAACAGCAGGTAGAGGTAGAAACGGCTCAGCTGCCAGGAACTCTGGGTGTGATTTTCATTTAGAATTTATTTGCTTCTCTACGCTCACTCTGTGTGAAATTTGTGTCCAGTGGCATCAAAGGCACGGAGGTTGAGTGCGTTTACCCAAAAGACCCCTCCGAAGCGAGTCCGTATAAGACGCGGCGCTCATTACGTCATGTCATTTTCACTGCAGAGACGCACAACTTCCCTACTGGTCAGGACACAAACTCCCTCCCCCCCAAAAGAACCCAAATCAAAACAAACATTTAGCTTGTTTAGAAACAAGATGATAATGTTCAGCCCTTTCTGAATGGACTGTGTAGGTGTTGCACCGTTCAGCGGGGCCACCACAGGGACCGGAGGCCGTATCAGAGACGTTCAGAGTGCTGGACGGGGAGGGTACGTCATCGCCGGAACTGCAGGATACTGCTTTGGAAACTTGCACATACCAGGTCAGACATGTAAAGTGGGTCACGTCACAATATAATGATTTTAATCTTTGTTTTATTTAGATTTTTCACACAAGAGAGCAAATTGAAATCACATTTTTATTATAACATTTTCATGATAAATATGTCATTTATAAGAATGTTAAAAAACTGAAAATTTATCTAAAACTATTAGCCTCAAAAGTAATTAATAGGACGTGTAAATAATTTCTAAAACATCGGAGTAAGGAGGCTGACATAATGAGGGTCAATTTATTTTTGGTTAAAGCAGGTTGGAAGATGTTTGCAGTGATTTCTGGAAATATTTCTTAGCTGATTAAACACCAATGAACATATCCAAGATCATCCAGAATTAAGTTGCTACTGAAACCCAGAGTTAACTTCAGGCTTAATCTTGGGTTTCTGTTGCAACCTAACTCTCTCAAATCAGCTTTATAATAAGGAAAGTGTGTAATCTAACACCTACTGACTGATCCATTCTTAAAAAATAGAAAAAAAGTAGTTGGAACCAGACAAAACCTCTTTAGGTTTTCCTGATGATTGTGAGTCTGTTTGTTGACCATATTAGATTTTTCTGTGTAGTTTATCAATTGTCCAAGTTGTGGTTATCATAAGCGTTTGAACATAAGGTAACAAGACTTCCTTTTATTGTTTCTTCAAGTTTCACCTCTAACGAGGCTTCTTTAAAAGTTTAGGCCTCGTTTACACAACAACGCTGCAACAAATTTTCTTTTTATTTTTTTTCCCCCTTTGCGGGATAAAAAAAAAACTGCATTTATAAGACAGCGGAATGAATCCGATCTCCGTTGAAACGACTCTGCAAATTAAGTGAATATGATGTAGTACGCATGCCAGGCCTTTAGATGGCAGTGAAACCTTGCAACGTCTTATGGTGCATGAATTATTATGCTGAGTAAGTTTTGTTTTAAGAGACCAAATAACTTGCAAAGATGTAGCAGCACATGAAGAACACGGGGATCTGCCGTTGTTGTTGCTTTGTTCGCGCGGCTTGCAGAGTGTGCAGATTCCTATTTGACGTGGGCAGCAGGCAGTGTTCAAAAGTTTCCGCCTTGCCTTTACATGGCTCTGCTCCACCCCATGTATCAAGAAAATTCCACCCTCGAAACTTTGCGGAGTGCCCCCCATCCCCCCTCGACACTGTCACAGTGTGAAGGAGAGGCCGAACACAAATGTTGCGTCTTGCTCTCTGTGTTGTCGAGTAAACATGGTCTTTGACTTGTACTTGCTGTATAAGTACATTTTTTCATTGAATGCACTTTGACTAAATGATGAGATAATTGAGATACAGTAACACCGTCTGTCTACAAATGATGCACCCCACTTAGAGCATGTTTATGGACAATATTGATCGTTAATCAAAATTAAACTCTCAGACACATCCACTGAATGGAAGATATGCTTTAAATAAAGACGCTGCACAGAAAAATGTTCTTAAATCAACACAACCTTACTTCTCTCAGGATACAAGCTTCCCTGGGAGTCTGAGGGAGAGGGATGGGAGTATCCCTCCAGCTTCGCCCCGCCACTGCAGGTTGCCATCGAGGCCAGTGATGGAGCCTCAGACTACGGCAATAAGTTTGGAGAACCTGTTTTGTCAGGTCAGAAAACTCACCGTTAAACCTGCTGCAGAATTACTACATTTTAGTTTTAATGATATATTAATCAAAGCCGGTAAACCAGCTGATCATCTCATATTATAAAAGATAGACACAAATGCAACACCGTCATTGCTGCAGGAAAAGCTCATGAATTCTTCTCTATTCAGTGTTTGTTTACCAAATTCATACTATGACCCTCCTAGGTTTTGCACGCTCTTTTGGCATGCAGTTGGCTAACGGGGAGCGGCGAGAGTGGATCAAGCCTATCATGTTCAGCGGTGGTCTGGGGTCTATCGAGGACGCATATGTGCAGAAAGAAGAGGCAGAGACTGGTAATGCTTCCCAAAAGCTGGATTTACCTCAATCAATGACCCAGTGTCTCTTTACTTCTCTGCTGCTCTTGTCCATCAGGAATGGAGGTGGTGAAGATCGGAGGGCCGGTGTACCGGATCGGTGTAGGAGGAGGAGCGGCCTCTTCTGTTCAAGTAGGAGTACTACAGTAAATCACACTAGTGAGGATACTTCTAGCATTTATAAGTACATCTTTGGCTGGTAGGTGCAAGGGGACAACTGCAGCGACAGGGATCTGGGAGCAGTCCAGAGGGGAGACGCGGAGATGGAGCAGAAGATGAATCGTGCACTTCGGGCTTGTCTGGAAAGAAGCAACGGGAACCCAGTCTGCAGTATTCATGATCAGGGTGCAGGAGGAAATGGTACCAGGAATGGATTTATTTAAAGTTGAAACCTAAAAAGGTGTGGTTCAAAGCTAAGAAACTGATCTTATCTTCAGGTAACGTGCTTAAGGAGCTCAGCGAGCCAGCCGGGGCTGTGATCTACTGCAGCCGATTCAAGGTAATCAGCTGATGAACGCAGCTAAATGTTTTGTTTCTATTTGCAAAATAGATGCTTATTTAATTGGCATCCTTTAAATTTTACATTTTGTTTCTGTCTTTTTCTGTGTAGAAAGGCGACCCCACACTGAGTGTGCTGGAGCTGTGGGGGGCAGAGTATCAGGAGAGCAATGCCCTTCTGCTGCGTCCATCAGATAAGGCCTTCCTCGAGAGGGTTTGCCGGAGAGAGAAATGTCCTGTAGACTTTGTGGGAAACATCACAGGAGACGGCAAGGCACGTGTCATTAATGTGCTGCGCTGATCAATGATTATTGGCTGCCTGGGGTGTTATCTTAGACAACCTCCCATACACCAAGTTTCCAGATCAACAACGGTGTGTTTATCTTGGTGGAATTCTTTTCCCCCTTAGGTTGTGCTGGTAGATGATGACAGAGGCAGCGGCGATCAGGCGGACGGGTCGCGCCATCCTGTCGACCTGCAGCTGGAGTGGGTTCTGGGGAAGATGCCACAGAAGGAGTTTAAGATGGAGCGACTGGCCCCGACCCATCAGCCGCTGTCTCTTCCTGCTGAGCTGACAGTCAAAGACGCCCTGCGGCGAGTTTTACGTTTGCCTGCTGTGGCCTCCAAACGCTACCTGACCAACAAGGTTGTGTGCTACATCCCTGTCTTTCATCGCCGCTGTCAAGTGACATAAATCTGACCAGACACTTTGTGACTGTCCCTGTCCTCACCCTTTACCTCGGTCAGGTGGACCGCTCTGTGACTGGGTTGGTTGCCCAGCAACAATGCATCGGCCCTCTTCACACCCCATTGGCTGACGTGGCTGTCGTTGCTCTGTCACCGTTCAGCCTGGAGGGAGCAGCAACAGCTATCGGGGAGCAGCCAATTAAAGGGCTGGTTTGTCCTGCAGCAGGGGCTCGCATGGCTGTTGGAGAGGCTCTAACCAATCTGGTGTTTGCCAGAGTCACAGAGCTGAAGGTGTGATGTGTTACACACAGATAACTACACAAAATGATAAGATGTTTGCTCCATTAAATGGACAACATACGTTTATCCCTGCTCAATATGACATCAACTCTGCAGATTAATTTGTTGGGTTACAACCGGCACAACCTGCAGATACATTTTTATTTTTCCTTGTATTTGTGTTTCAGGATGTAAAGTGTAGTGGTAACTGGATGTGGGCCGCCAAGCTGCCTGGTGAAGGGGCATGCCTGTGGGAGGCCTGCAAAGCCATGTGTGAGGTCATGGGTCAGCTGGGAGTGGCTATTGATGGGGGCAAGGACTCTTTAAGTATGGCGGCAAGAGTGGGGAAAGAGACGGTCAAAGCTCCAGGTACTCCCGCTGTCTGTGTGTGGGTGGTTGGGGTTGTAGTTTTCATGTGATCAAAGCTTTTGCTCTGCTTCTGTTCCAGGTGCTCTGGTTATTTCTGCATATGCTGTTTGTCCGGACATCACTGCCACGGTGACGCCTGATCTTGAGGATCCAGATGGCAAAGGTATGACAAACTCATACAAAGCATCAAAAACTTAATAGTTCATAATTAAGAACTGCATGTCTAGTTCGTAATGGTAGCAACTCCTCATTGAGCTAAACTTTTTTTTAATTATTTATTGCCAGCCTGACTTCACACATCTGTTTTTCTAACACATCATTCATGCTCCCTAACAACCAGCCTGCCTCTGACCTTTTCTTTTCTATACACAGGTGTGTTGT
>JBBBVU010000015.1:22913186-22937977 GCA_037177055.1 Atherinosoma microstoma | reverse complement strand
GCTTTGAATTTTAGATATAACACTTCCATTTGGTCTGTAAACACTTGACAAGCCCACAGTCTGAGAGGCTCAGACACCTCCCGACTTCCAGACTGTTAACAAGCTGTGCGGTCGTCAATATTCTTGCACAGACTTATCCAACTAACTACACACAGAGGGTAGAAATCCAGTAAAAGTACAAGTCAGACAGCTTACGCTGACACTAGCTGCATCCAGCTACAGAGCGCTCTAGATGACTCCCTGTGAGGTTGTTGCATTTGCAGAGCGGCCTCTCTCTGGTGCCATTTGCTGGTTGATATTGATGACGCAGATGAGCAGCAAAATGACCACCACCAGATCATCCAGGATGCCCAGCAATCTGCAGAGGGAGGGGTCAGTGTCCCGATGGCTCGATGATGAAGACAAAGGGTCCACGGGAAGGGAGGAGGCGGAAACCACGGTCCCCACACAGCACAATGCCACCCGGAAGAGAAACAGCCACACAAGCCCTCCCATGTTCCCCAGGCCACGAGCCAGTAACTGCAGAAGAAGGGGGGCGTCACAGAGGTAGTCTGTTACCTGGAAGGGACAGTGAAGATGACAAGTCAAACTCAGACACATGTTGGATCCTTCCAGGTGTGAACAAACGCATTCAAACATGTTCAAGCATTTACAGTAAACATTAGTCCCCTCAACTGTGTCCAAGCAAAATGGTAATCTACATCTATTTAGACAAGCCCCACCACTCTTTGTTATTTACATAACAAGTTGTGAAGGGGATCTACGTGGGAAAATTAGCTGGGTACGTATTTTAGAGAAAAGAAAATAACAATCGGATTTCTGGGTGTGTTATCGTGAGGTGTTAACTGGATCTTCCTTTGTGTCGTTTGGTTGCATAAGAGTTATTCCCATTACCAGACCTATTATTGTGCAAGACAGCTCATATTCCCTTCAATCTCACATGATATCAACTTCAAAACTGTCAAAGAAAGCTACACCCCTCAGATTGATTTTCATTACCAGACACGGGCGTTGAACTTGTGAGGGAGTACTGACCTTTCTTGGGGCTCCAGAATAACGTTTGTTGTAGTCTGTGATTTCCCCAAGAACTTCCTTTGACTGCTGGTCTGATCGACTCTCGTTAAACAGGTTACACAGCACGATGACCTATAAAACATTACAAGTACTTTTATTTCACGTCGTCACCACTCGACATGTGTTTATGATTTACAGAGAAGTCATCAGGTGATCTGTACCTTCTGTCTGCAGAGAGGACAGCTGATTGCGTCTAACCATGACCCATGTTTCCAGTAGGTTAGAAGACAAGAAGCTGCAGGATGAAACAAAACTTTTAGCACTTTAATGTGATTTTTCATCTCCAGATCCATCACTAAACACAACAGCAAAATGAATAATAATTCAATGAAGAGAGGATTTTAGATTACTAAGATATTTGGGCGATCAAGGTTGAAAAGGCTGTAAGTTTGACAGACACAGATAAGATGCAGGTGTTCACGGTGCAGTAGGTTAAGGTGAAGGGGAGGGCAACTGTGTGCTGGTGGAAAAAGCAACCTGTGACAAATAATGTCAAGGTTAAGAGGGAGTTTATTTGTGCAATAAATATTTACTCCAAGTTAAAGAGATTGAAATCTAATTATAGGGAGAATAAGAAAGTTTCTTTTCCAAAGCAGTCATGAAACGTACAGATTTTTGCAAAGTCAAGGTAATACGACTGCTCCATGGTTGCATTTCATGCAGTTGGAAAATACTCTAGAATTAAGTAAATCTCTCTGACCCTAAATGATTTTCATCCACATTTTATTATAGATAATTAACTTGAACAAGCTGCTTAGGTCAGCTATGACACTGCTGCCCTTAACTCTGCCAAGTTTTAATCATAACATTGGGTAAAGCTATATCTTTGCTTTTTGGTTTTCTCTTACATTCACAATTCAACTTTAAATTATTCTAAAAGTAGCCAAAAACTTTAAAAGGAGCAACAACCAATGATAACTTCAAGATTAATTCAAGCATTATAGAGAAATTCACCTTGGCAAGCGTTCAAGGATATCTTTGATTATGATCTACAAGCAGAGCTGTGGAATCACAGCAACACAAAGCGGAGCACACTCTGAATGAAGGACTCAGATAGATAGATAGATAGATAGATATGTGAGCAAGTGTAAGAAGAGATAAGAAAATGAATCCAGTCTGGGTCAGGAAAATGGGACAGTGTGTGACATCATACCACAGAATAAATGGCCACAGTTGGTTTGAACTGGGAATCTGGCGGTCTGCAGGCAGACTGGGCAGTGCCAGTCCCGTCTGCTTGTGGACAGACATGACTCCGTAGACTCCTAAAGAGATGAAAAATTAAGAATCAAGAAATGAAATGAATTAAGAAAGAGAAGGAAGAAGAAGAAAACAAACCAGAATAAGAGCTGGTAAATCTAAAAAAGGAAATCCTCTAACCAAATGGAATAGATTTTCTCTTGTAAACCCATTAAAAAGGATGCACAATGCACGTTTAGAGGCTTCATATCTGATCATGGCTCAGAGTCATAGTTGTAAACGATGATTTCACTGTGGTTTGTGTCTCTACACCTGTCTGTGGACCTAATAACAGCAATAATTATCATCTCAAATGATGGTTTTGCAGCTGTGACTCACTTTATGACAGCTCGTATACATTGATGTTGTCTGCTCGGGTGCACGCACCAATGATCTAGATGACCCCAGGGGATCCTGACCCGCTGGACCCTTTGGATGGTCCGGTCTGCAACACAACGTGACATAATGACATTGATGAACGCACCATAAACATTACCTGTATATCTTCCAATTGGGAAATACAGACACATCACTAGTGATTTGTGAGATAAGGTTGACTGAGCTCAGCTCTTTTCTGTTTGTGGGTCACAGATACTGATGCTCTGACCACAGCAGTTTGACAGTTTACTTAAATGGGTTTAAAGTTTACTCTGCATTTGTAAGGCAAAATTAGGTTTTCAGATGGGATGATAAAGCAAACAATAATATCAGGACTCAAATAATCGCATAATATATTTCATTTTATGCTAATCACAACATTCCTGCTTGTGTTACTAAATTACATTCATAATAATAAGGAAATACATCCAGTAAATTAAGATAAGAGTAGAGATACAACTCACTAATACTGAAGAAAACATTGCTATTCATGACTATAACGTTCTAAAAATGCTTTATGAATTGTTTCTAATTAAACATGTCACAACTCAAATGCCTTTGTGTGTGAGGATCAAAGCAAACTTTCACCACAATTTTCCTAACTTAAATGTACTTCAGTCTCTCTTTGAAACCAATTTTTTAAAATAGTAAAAGAATACAACTTACCTGGACTTAGATTGGTGTTGAGGGGGGCGTACAGGTCTAAAAGCAGCTGTGTTCAGAGGAAATGCAGTTGCTGTTTCTCTAACGGGAAGTGAAATGCTGCCTGACAGCATCCCTTCTCAAAATAAATCGGAGCTGCTTGTTAATGATCAACTACACCCTCCAATATCAGCTGGAGTGGTTCTGCTTAAAGGGAGCGCTACCACAGTAAAATCAATAAAGATGTGCTTTACAGGAACTACAGTAAAACACACCGACTTCACTTTACACTAGATTGTGGTCAGCTTTCAAAGTGAAAGTATTCAGATTCAGATCATTTATTTCTAAATTGAAGACGTATGTCCCTTCTCTCAGGTCACAGGCAAACTATTTGGGTCACATGACCAGGTCAAAGGCAGGAAAGATTCCTCCCACACTGTTTGGTAAGATCTGAACCCGGCAATCATTTACCTAAAGTTCACTTTGCCAAAACCCTGTCCATATAATATTTCACTTACCATAAACTGATAGTTGTATAATCAATCACATGCAGTCTTACAGCAATCACTCAGGGCAACGGATTTTGCTAAAAGTATTAACAGTTACGCTTATGTTTACAATAACACCCTTGACTTTAAATACCATTGTCAGCTTTTCCCATTCTATTAGAATTTATTTCAGACTCATATTTTTATGGATTGCGTTTATTGTGTTCCTCATCAATTAAATACACATGTTTATGTACTGTTTGGTTCATTTATTTACAACAGAAATAACTTTCCAGACCCTGTGTGACATTTGGAGTTAAGCATCCTACTTCTGTCAGTGATCTGAAGCTTCCCCAGAGTTCAGCTGTTCCCAAGTTGAATTAACTGGACATAATTGAAAAGCAAAGAACACACAAATTAAATGCATAAAGTCTTGTAGTTGTAACTTGTTTGTTGTATATCAGAGTGAAAATCAAACCACAGGGTCTTGAGAACTGTCTGGCAAAAGATACAAATATTCAAAGAGCTCTAAACAAAAAAGTAGCATCCATTTTTCTAAAATGGAAGAAGATCGGAACCGCCAACAAACTTCTTGGATCTGGTCGCTCTGACAAACTGATAAATCAGGGAGGAAGACAGGTAGCCAATTAGACAGTGATTATTATTAATAAGATTTAGAGCTGTGTGTATTCTGTGGAGATTGGAGATTCATACAGAAGGAATAAACTAATTACAGTTTATGACACACCAGCCAGACAGAATACCTTTTATATAAAAAAGGTACATGACAACAGGCTACTATCAAGTCTCAAACCATAAGAGACAAATTTCTAAGATTTGAATAAATAAAGATCAAACCATCTGGCCACGATTTTCAACTGTGTGTGAGAGAGGAACTAAGCACCCCCTCCACCATTTATTTTTGATAAATTACATAAAAAGCATTATGAATCCATTCTATTATGCAGCTCTTACAATGTTATGTTATGGTCTTTGTGTAACTTCAATAAGTTCACAATGCTATCAGAATCTCCTGTTAAATTTCAAATTGATGTGGCAAAGTGAAGCACATTGCAACATACTCAAATCAAGAAAAAAGAAAAGTCACTAGTCTGACAGTGGGCAAAGATGACCTTCATATAGTTCATCAAGGCAGAAATATCTTGACAAATATTTGCACTGGCACCTCAGATAGAAGCTAGAGAGTCAGTGTGGGGCAGGTCATCTAAAAATAGTCCGTCAGTGAGAGTCACTGTCTCAGAGTGGCAGAAACAGGAGATTAAACAAAGGTGCTCATCCGCTGATATTAAAAAATGGCAATATGGATCAAGTCCAGTCTCAGTTTATATACTCACTGACTTCAGTAATGCTTTACAAGTCTATTGTCAGCTCTTGGTTATGTACAGTGCAGGATTCATGTAACTGATGGGAGTAAATCTTGTAATTTTCCATTGTGTGGCTTAAGTGAGGAGATACGTGTACTTTTTCTCCTCAAGTGTGCAGGTACGATTACTGTTTCTTATCTTAAAGTGACTAAAGCATTTAATTCCAATGTCAGATTAACCTACACTCACGTGAGACAGATAACATGAGATTTATTGCTTTCATCAATGATTGACCATCATAGAATGTTGACAAACTACCAGGACTTTTCAGATTGATTAAAATATGTTATTAGTTGTTAATACAGCTCATAAAATAATGCAGAGCTAAAGGGATTAACATTATTAGTATTAGTTTGTTCAGGTCCAAGCAATGCTGGCCATGCAGCATTTTCTCTGTTGGTAAAAGTTGCATTTCATAGATTCCACATTAAAAATGTTGTCAAGTTGACTGAGCATTATATATATTCTCTAAAAGCAGATAAATGTCTATTTCGTCGTAAATGTTTTATTACCAAATAATGAAGGCGTATCCGAAATCCAAATACTACTCTATGATTGGTCAGAGCGCGGATTAATAGCTGTCAATCTTCGCTGATCTTAATTCTGATTGGATCAGATTTCAATCCCTCTCGCTTTCTATCAAGCAAGCCTGTAAGCGAGGAACGTAAAAACTAAGAAGCTGCGCCATTCACGTACATTTTACGTTATTCATATAGCGGAACGGTCAACGTTTGTGTTCAAACTACGTATCTCTCGTAATAATTTACCTTTGGCAGCAGGTGAGGTCAAATGCAGAGGAACGGAGCGGAAGGAAGGAAGAGGGTCGTTGACAGGTGGAGTAGAATATTTGAGCTTTTAGCCAAAAAGGGGACAAATGGAGGACACCAATACGACGCTAGTCGACAGCCTTATAATATGGGTGAGTTTATTTGGTCAAGTGAACGCGTCGCCGAAACCAGGGGAGCTATTTAACTTACCTGCTTGTAGCTGGTGGGTTTTTTTTTCGCAAAAGTACCTTCTAACAGTTCAGGGAAAATAAATGGGGAATGAGGTAGGGTAAGCTGTCAGTGTGGGCGAATATATGTACTCTGATAGGAAAGGTTTCTTTAGCAGTATGTCGGTCAGTCTACCGGGACGACGTGTTGCTAGGTGAGCAACAGAAACGGTCATACAGCCTGCAGGCTGTTTATCACAAAGTTAGCATCCAGCATTTGCTCAGATACAGAAACGAAAATATCCAACAATTTTACTGGCTGTGGCTTGATTTATAGTTAATCCAATTAACCAGGAGATATATGTGGAATGTGTGTCTTTGGATTTTTTTTGTTAATGTTATGTAACTGATTAAATGTTGCTAACAGTTTAGTTAAGTACTTGGACGCAAGACAGCCTAGTAGCTGGTATAGTTGCAGATGTACGTGACAGAAAACCTGTTTTTGCTTTTTAGCCAATTGATAATTGCGCTAGATCATTAGATATACTGTCGTGTCCTTATGGATCTGAGGCAAAAGATCACAAGAATAAAACACATTCAATAATACAACGTTTTATGATTGTTGCTACTTGTGAACTATTCTGTTGGATTTAATTTATTATTTCTCATATTTTTTTAGTCTTTTGAATAATTTTATGCTTCTATTTTCCACTAGGATTTTATGCCAAAGAATTTGTGACAACTTAGGAAATAAAAAAGCTCTTATGAGTAAAACTATGAAACAACTGAACCATTCATTCATTCATTTTTAAAATGGTAGTTGAAATGGTAATCTCAGGTGAACCTAAAACTGGAAACCTTTGATAGATCTGGTTATTCCTGTAAACAGCAGGGTGTGTATGGCACATTCTTTGACAGTTATTGTTTGAAGAAGACGATCATAGAGCAGGACAACTCAACCTGCACCATAGCCTCGGTTTGAATAATTTACATTTTGTCTTATGTTGGGAAATCTTTGTGACTGCCACATGCAGTCCTATTCTTATCTTTACCCCTTTATCCATTCATCAGTTGAAATTCACCTTACTTGTACTCTGCAGAGGATTTGTTGTAATTACACAGTGATGATGATATGTTTGCTTCTCAGCTGCAGACCTTCAACACTCCTGCACCCTGTAGAACAGCGGATGAGCTCACTACTGGAGCAGCAATGTCACAGGCACTGCATCAGATGTAAGCAAGCACTTGTGCATTATTTATTTACAGTCAGTTTGTTTGGCTTGAGTAATTCACATCGCACAATGAAGCCTGATTGTGTCCAATAAGCCAATTGGAAATACCTGGAATAAAGTATTTGTAACTCACTCAAATATTTACACAAGTGATCTATGGCTAAAAGAAATAGAGAACAGTCAGTCCCAAATAATTGCAATTACCCTCTTTAATATGCAAAGCAAGAGTTCTTATTTTACTTTGAAACACATTTAAAAAGCTGCCGACTATGTTCTTACTTTAATGGGAGCATCTCTCTCTCTCTTTTTTTATTTTTTTATTTTTTTTTACGAAACTGCTTTCCACCTATTTAAATCCTAAGTACACATAGGATAGTGGGTTGTTTTGGATTCACTAGTTTTCTGGCATGTTTATTTATGCCCTTAGTGGACAAATTTAGTTGCTCTTTGAACTTTCACAGCAGTTTTGAGGTCTAAAATGAACAAAAAAAAGGATGGTATGTTGTGTTTTTCCACTTGTATGTATAACTCAAAGCTAATGAGGGTCCATTCCTGTTTTCTCCAGAATATTAAAACTAACTTGAGAAAAAATGAGAATTTCAAAATTTGTATAGCTTTCGTTACAAAGAAATTGGGACAGTCAGACAAGTAATTGCTGCATTTAATTAGAAATAAAAAAAAAACACTTACCACTTACTCTAGGGTTAATTCCTCATGATTCATTCATGATGTGTAACGATGTAATTGGGGCTACTTTTTAAGAAGATACCATGAGTATTTCATGTATTTATCTTCTTTGCGCTACAGAGATCCTGCATGGTTCACAGATGGATGGCTAAGTCGAATAAAAACTGACGTTGAGGATAACTGGAGACTGAAGGTACAAATCCATGCCCTCTGCCCACCATATATCTTCTCTGACTTATCTCAACATATTATAATGAGCTCCTTTGTTTGCTAAATCCTGTTTGCTCCAAACCTGCCAAACTATCCTTGACCCTGACCACCAACCTACTCCAGTGGTGCTGCTTCTGGCTTAGACTGCACTCCAACCCTGCGCTCTGACTCCTCTGGTGAAATGTGTGCATGTATGTTTGTCCAAATATGTCAGCTATTCTGTCATCCTCTTTGGTTCAGTTAGTGTTTCGCTGCTGCTGCTTTTTCCCTCCCCTCAGGGCCTTTCTCAGAGATGAACAGCAAGAGAATTATTATATGGATGGAATTTAATTGATAATATTATACACATACAATTCCATTTACTACTTGATTTTAAGTTTTCTGGTGTTGTTTGTACTGATTTTCTCGGGGATCTTGAACAAAAGCCATCACTGATATGAAACATCAAAACTTAAGATCTGCTCTGAGAAAGGACCTTTTTCTCATGCATATAAAAGAAGTCGCAATTCTTGTCATTACACGAACATAAATGTGTTGGAAGAATATTTGTTATTTGGTCTTTTTTAAAATATTCTTGTACTTTAAATAAAGCTACAGGCATTTCTAATCTTTCTCCTCAGATGAACAATCTGAAGAAGATCCTTCAGATGGTGGTTGACTATTATAATGAGGTATGTCCTCCAGTTTTTCACTGTTCTTTTTCACTGTTCAGTTTTCAGAGGTGATTGGTTACGAACACATACTCTACTACATGAAAACAATATGCTGTATTTATTTGCACCTTCGGGGAGCTTTGGTGTGCACTGCTCATGTAAAGCAAAGCACCAATGAGACTTGCCTGAGGGACAAAACAATGTGCAGCTGATATCAAATTACAGCAAGCAGCACAAACCATGTTCACAATGTATCTGAAATACAACACAACACATCTTTGCAGTTTTATAGTGATTCATCAATATCTAAGATGTGTTTTACTCATCAAGCCTCCCAAAGATAATTATTTCTGTTTGTCTATTGTCAGGTGTTAACCCAGGAAATCTCAGGCTTTCCTTTGCCAGATCTGTCCCTGGTGGCTGAGCATTCAGACCCTGTGCAACTGGGAAGGCTGCTGCAACTAATACTGGGCTGTGCTGTCAGATGTGAGCGCAAACAAGGTATGCCACTGCTTGAAGGTTTCATGGAAATTCTACACAAATGAGGCCCAAACAGGATGCATATGCAGAGCTGACAACTGTATGCATCAATTTTCTAAATCGAATCAGCAAGAGAGTGATTAATTATTGCCCTGCCACGCCACAACTGGAAAACCAGTGTGGACAGAGGACACTGATTATGAAAAGTAAATCTGTGTCTGTGTGTGATGACTTTCTCTCATTTTTGGCAGAATACATTCAGATCATCATGACCTTGGAGGAGTCTGTGCAGCATGTTGTCATGACAGCCATTCAGGAGGTCAGTTCATTCAGTTTACTCCCTCTCTCGGATTAGAGGCATTAAACTTGTCTAGAAAGGCTTTGCTGAGCAGTTGTGCCTTTTTAAGTAACTCGTCTTTGAGACTCTCAGAAGGATTTCTTCAGCAGTGGTTGTTGAAGGAGGGCAGAGTACACAGTTGCATGTGGTGAAACTAGGCTGAGGCTTTGCAGCTTTTTTAATGAGTGTGTTAAATAAACCCAGTGACATTTTCCCCCTCAGCTCTTAAATAAGGAGAGGACAGCCTCGTTTGGAGCAGAGCTGTCAGGGGACTTGGAACAGCAGGTCAGTGTTATTACATCCCTCTGAATGGGATTCTGTATTGTTGGTACTTGTGCTGTGAAATTTTGTAAAAACAAAACAAGAAATTTGAAATATTGTTTTTAAAGGGAAACTACATATTGATTAACATACACTTATCAATATAAATATACCAAAAGTAACCTTAAGGCTGCTGTAAATACAGCAACATATGATCAAAACAAATATATTTCTATTGTGTAAATGTAACCCCCGCAAAAGAAACTAAACAAAATTCCTACAAGTGTATAAAACAGTTTAACATCTTGGTTAGCACCTAATTTGCAAGCTATTTTATTATGTTTTTAAATTATAAATCATCATGCTTATACAGATTTTCTCTGAATAATTACAAAAAAATCTGAAAGTAATTCACTCCATAGTAATTTATCTTAATGTTGCATTTGAGGCATGTGACATTTAATTAGATAGTTTGCTGATCATTTTATTGAGCTGTGAAAACTGCAGAAGTTAGTTGTATGATATTTCCATACAGCTGATCTCACAGCTACACAACAGTAGGTGAGGTGGTAGAGGGGGTCATTGGCAGTGCGAATCCCACTCCTCCAGTCAATTTGTTGAGCAAGACACTTCACCTTCCTTGCCTCCAGTATTGGCATCGCTGGTATGAATGTACATGTTCAGTAGTGGTCGAAGAGGCCATTGGCACGGATTGGCTGCCACATTTCTATCAGTCTTCTCCATAGTAGCTGTGGCCAGCTGTTAACATCACTAAGAATGAATGAGGAGTGAATGAATAATGGATTCAATGTAAAGCGCTTTGATTGCCTTGAAAAGCGCTATAAGAATCTAATTCATTATTACTAGCATTAAACCTGATATTACCATCTCATTCCACCTCCCCCTTTCTCCCTGGGGTATTTCTTTTTTTTTTGGGGGGGGGATAAATTTTGGGAAGATCATTAGGGTAGTGCAGAGGCAGTCCCAGAGCTCAAATATCAGCGCTCACTCCCCAGTGGAGCCTCTGGGCTTCAGATTGGAAAATGAACCTAGGGATCAGTCATCTGTATGTAATTTTCAGTTAAAACTGAACCTAGTCTTCCCATGATAATTTCACATTTATTTTCTCTTCAGTCAAGGTGGGAAATATGCAGCATATACTTGTCAGTTGGCTACATTTTTGGGGGGGGGGTAAATTTTCATGTACAATTGTTTTGTTATTAATCCAGATTCTTTTTCATGTATCCAGCTAAAAAAAGCTCTGGAGGAACTTACAGAACTCCTGTCAGAAAAGGAAGCACTGGCACAGCGCTGTCAAGAGCTGGACATACAGGTGAATTCAGAGCTCATTCACACACACACTGTGCAAACCATGAATTCAACAGGGAAATACTTTATTTAGTTTTTTACTCAGGCTAATATCAGTAACACCTGGTAGGTTTGCTGATATGCAGCTCTACGTGTCTACACAACCATGCGTTCCTTTAGTACAGTCCAAACAGGAGTTGTGTAATTTGCTGTAATGCTTGGATCCATTGTCTGGAACTGCTGTGGCAGAATGACTGTGGGCTTACAGTCTGGGCTCTGCTAGTCCTACTGTGGCATCCAGTCCATACTCTGCCACTGTTGGGTTTCTCTCAGGACTGTGCAGGCAGACTGAATTTAGCATAGATGCTGATCAACTGTTCAACTGGACTCTCGACAGATTGATTTGATCTGTACCCCGTCTTTTTCGTCTCTCGGTGCAGCGAGGTAAGTCCAACACGGCCGATCGTCGGGCACTAAACGCATCTAAACCAACCGCTGAAATGTGCTCTCTAACCCAGCTAACAGATGACTGATGGCTTGATCACGGTTCTGTCCAAGACAAGTCAGGCAATGCTTGATCATTCTTTACATTATCACAGTAATTTACTGCTATGATAAAGACTCTGTTGGCATCTCTAAATATTTTAATAGTGCTTCTCCCTAAAAAAAGAGGACAAACGGGTTCATGCAAACAGGTTCACATGTTGTTATGGTGACGTAAAACAAACACATTTAAAGGTAACAGATTGAGTTGTTAAATGTTTAATTATGTTTTAAAAAAAAGTAACTTATATTGTATTGGAAGCATTTATTTTGCATACAGTTACCATATATATATACAATAACTTCTAGTTTTACACTTGTTTTTTTGATTTAATGTTTTAAGCAGGATTTTGAATGTTGGTGTTAGTATCAGACTAATAGTTTAGCATTTTGTTGCTTTTAAAGCCAAATGAAAAAGGCTATAATATGTTGGGTAAAAAGGAAAACTAACCAACCGTACATTAACATGTTTGCTTAAAGTGCACTTTGTCTGTGCTCTGCTTCCAGCATGGATTAACTGTGCTGTTTGTTTTAACAGCTGGGGGAGAAAGATTTTTGTTGTGGAAGGGGCGTGTCATCAAATGTGACTTTTCTGCTTTGCATGCAATAATTGATGGAGAGGAGATTTAACACTACGTTTGTGTTTTTTTTTTTCCCCCGCTGACTTTAATTCATCTAAACTTTGACCTCGTATGGCTCAGGAGAATGGCTCTCACACCTCATTTTTCATGATCAGGTGGCTGTTCTGCAAGAGGAACGGAACAGCTTATTGGCTGAGAATGATGTCTTAACAGACCGAGCCAATCAGCTGGACACATTTGATGACCCAAGCACACCCTCAGGGAGAAAACACAGTCAGCTACAGCAACAACTGGAGACACTGCAGGAGGAGAACTTCAGGTTTGCCATTTTTCAATTTAAATGGACCTCATCTATCTCATTGCACACTGCTTATATGCTCATGTGTCTTGCAGGCTGGAGGCTGCCAAGGATGACTACCGAATCCACTGTGAGGAGTTGGAGAAGCAGCTGATTGAACTTCAACACCGTAACGACGAGCTCACCAGCCTGGCAGAAGAGTCGCGGGCTCTCAAAGATGAACTGGATGTCCTGAGGTTTGTGTCTGTGAGTGTGCTGCTGGAGGTTGGTCATATCGGGAAAAGTTTTATCTTTTAACGCAGAGTGCTGCAGTAAAGCTTGTAGGATTTTTTTTCTTCTATAAAAACTCTGCTCAAGGATGTTTGATAAGTAGGTGGCAAATTTAATTTGCCACTTAACGGGAAACTTGCATGCAGCTGGGGCTCTGAGAAAACACCTGATTATGATTTCTCTGATTAGTTCCCTTTGGAACAGTAGCTAATCTCTGAAATAAGCTTATGTGGTGTTTTTCTAACCTTGGGATGAGGGCTGACTTTCTGCTAAACCTCAGACAGAAAAATAATATTGGTAGGCAAAAATTATTGATCAATGTGAAGTGAAATAAAATACAACTAAAGGTACAGTAAATGTTTAAGAACAAACTGTCTTCATTTGTTGTGGTATTGGGAATTTTAGCTTAAAACTAGAAAAGCAAATGTCTGAAGATGTCCTTTGTTACTATTATAATACTGTATGATCTACCAATCATAATTACAAGTCTGTTTAGTTTAGCACTCCTTGATACTTTGCTTTGGAGTATGCTCCCCTTATGCTGGTTATTAAAAACACACAATTTATGCTACAGAGTACTCTTAAATCTCTGTTTAGTTTCCACTTCACATGTTTGAATTTTCTCTAAAACGCGTCCTGCAGGAACTGCTCAGATCGAGTTGTGATGCTGGAGGCCTCAGTGGAAACCTACAAGCGTAAGCTGGAGAATCTTGGTGATCTGAAGAGGCAAATGAAGCTGTTGGAAGAGAATAACATGACTTACATGCAGAATACCGTCAGCCTGGAGGAGGAGCTGCGCAAGGCGAATGCTGCCCGTGCGCAGCTCGAATCATATAAAAGACAGGTGTGTGATGAACGAAGCACATAGTTAAGAGTCCAAGTATCTTTGTTAATTTTAGTAAACTTTTTGGTGTTTATGGATGCTGTCACTTGCTTGGGAGAATACATTTGGTGCCTTGTGTTGTTTTACGTTTGTGAGTTTTTCTTTTTAGGTCCAGGAGCTACACATAAAGTTGACTGAGGAGACGAGGCGAGCAGACAATCTTGCTTTTGAAACAAAAAAGTTGGAGGAGAAACATGAAACTGTTATGAAGGAGAAAGAGGTATACCAGACTTCGAAATGAAATGAAAAATACTTTATTTATCCCTCTTAGAGGGAAATTATTGAAATGTGTCAGCAATGAAACAAAGTAAATATTTGCCCTCATAAAACCGACTAATTATAAAATGTCTCTTGCTTTAGAGGATCATCATAGAGAGAGATTCTCTAAAAGAAATCAACGAAGAGCTGCGATGCACTCAGGCTCAACAGCACCAGCTCTCTCAGTCAGGTACCTCATTGCACATGATCATCTGGCATTGTGGATGCTACTTACAGTTGCTTCCCTGGTTCATTATTAAGTACACATGCTGCTTCCTCACACAGGGATTCTTCCCTCTGGCAGCCCCAGCCATGATAACCTGGCAGCTGAATTAATGCCTGTTGAATACAAGTAAGATCAATCTACATCATGCAGCATGAATTCTTTCAGTTCCATTACAGTGTAAGAGCTCTGACGTGCTGTGATTGTATAGAGAGAAATTCATCCGACTGCAGCATGAGAATAAGATGCTGAGGGTGCAGCAGGAGGAATATGAGCAAAAGAAGATCGCCGCTCTACAGGCTCAACTGGAGGAAGCTGATAAAACACGCAGCGAACTGGACACTGAAAACAGGTTAAACGTTAATGTCTGCTTGTTTTTACTAACTTCCTTTTCTAAGCAAACTCTCCCTGCATGCCAATCCTCTTCTGCTTGTTGGTTAATCTCCAGACTGAGCCGAGAGAGGATCAGTGAGCTGCAGCAGCAGGTTGAGGACCTTCAGAAGGCTCTGCAGAGTCAGGCGGCCAAACCTGATGATGTAAGTGCGCCAGCAGGCAATGGTGCCAACACAAAGAGTCCCCTACAGAGTTAATCTTAAGCTATTAGACTTTGTAATTGTGTAGAGAAAATAATTACATTACTGTTTAAGTGAGGACTTAAATCTGATTTAAGAAGTTACTGTTTTATAACAGAACTGTTTCATTTAACCCTTTAAAGCCCAACCCAGGAAAACCTGGGGGGAAAAGTCCAGTTTTTAAAGTCTGAAGTCTTTATTTGGCCCTTTTAACAAAATGTGGAAAAAAATTAACAAGTTTTTTTTGGGGGGGGGCTATATCTACCATATATAACCATGTGACATGTCAAAATTATTGTAGTGCAGCCTTATGCTTCCTGGTATCCATTAGGGGGAAGAAGACAAGTATCATATTGTATGATGCAGAGTTTTTACTATAAAGTGATTCAAAATGTATCAAATATGATACGTTTGGCTTTATAGGGTTAATTATTTTTTACTGTTCAAAACTAATTGCTTTGACCACATTCAAAGTATCCTTTTCCTCTTTTTTTTTTTTTTTTTAGTCCAACCTGAAGCGAAAACTGGATGCTCACATGTAAGTGTGTGACTTGGGTTTTTACTTTTAACAGTGCAGGAATATAAAGTTCGTTAGTGTGTTTCTCAGCTGAGGAAAATATAACGCTTATTTTTCTTCAGGGTCCAGCTGAATGAAGCTCAGGATGAAATCATGAAGAAGAAAGAGCTCCTTGAAGACCTTCAGCCTGACAACACTCAGACCTGTAAGTCCCATGTTTTACACCATACTGCTGCCAACACATGATTATGAATCTAGATTTAGGATCATTCAGTAATAATAATATGTTCTCTTGTTATAAAGCATTAAAGCTGGATGAGCTGGTGGCTGCTCTGAAGAAGAAGGATGATGACATGCGGGCCATGGAAGAGAGGTACAAGATGTACCTGGAGAAAGCTCGCAATGTGAGTCCTCTAATATTCTTTTATTGATCCCTAAAACTTGAGGTTGAGTATTGTTCAGTAACTGTCTTGCTGCTGTTCTATCTTCTTTGTGTGAAGGTAATACGAGCCCTGGACCCGAAGCTGAACCCTGCCACTGCTGAGATTCAGGCCTTAAGGAGCCAGCTGGCAGACCGGGACAAACAGATTCTCAACCTTGAAGTAAATTTATATTCCAACTAAAGTTTATGAAATTAATTCGCAGAATGGTTTCAAGGAGTCATTTTTAAACATTATTAACGTTTGGCTGTTTTTTCTTTTTCCTCCTAGCGTCAGTGTGAGCAGGCTAGACTGAGAGAGTATGAAGAGAAGCTGATAGTCACAGCCTGGTACAACAAGGTGAAGTAAAACCACCACAAGTTTTCTTTGGTGACTTTATTTCCTGTAAAGACTTGTAGCTTTCTCTGAAAATGTGTCTCTTTCTATCTTCAGAGTTTGAACTTTCAGAAGCTGGCTATTGAATCTCGTCTTGGGGGCCGCACTCCTTCCATGCTGTCCCCCGGACAGTCATTTTTGACGCAGCAGCGCCAAGTCTCAAACGCCCCACGCCGGCCATCTTCTATCAGCGTGCCTGCCACTACCTCTAAGTAAACTGTCATGGAAACGTGTCTCACCTTATACAAACAAGGCAAAAATAAACAGCCATCAGTTCCTCTAACAAATGAGCACTCAAGTGACCTTAAATGCATCTGCTCATAGCCTTTTGGGGAGAGGTCAAGGATATGCTGATTGGAATCAATGAGCAACACAACAGGTCACACACCTGAGGTTCCACCACACTGTCCCTCTGTACATTAGCCTGAAAGATGACTTTGCTTAGAACAGTAAGCCGTGAGTTCACTTCTTGAGCCAAATTATAGACCCACAGTAAATGTCTCATGTGGTTTCTCTAGCCTCAGATGAATACCTTCTATAATCAGTTTAGCCCTGGCTCTTATCAATGTATTTTGTCAATGAGATAAATATGTTTGCTTAATATTTTTATTCAGAATTAGAGCCTGTTATATTAATGAATGGATTTTTAAAAAGGGGTGACTTGAATGCTAAAGCCACCTAAATGTAACTTGAGCTGATTGTAGAAGAATATATGAAGTGCATCATGCAGTGAAGGGTGTTGTCATCCAGCAGAACAATGAAAGCAAACATGGCTTTAAGGAATCACTTTCTACATTTGGTGCTGGCCGCCAACAACTTTTAAGCATCAAACATCAGGAACTTACAATGTTTTTCTGTTTGTTTTTTTCTAAAATAAAGAAAGCCCATTATTTCACAGATTGTGAAAATCCTGTAAATCACAATAATGATCAACATTTAAGGTGCTGCAACAAGATTTAGAAAGTGAATCCAGGAAAGGTGCATTATTGACTCATTTCTATATCTCCACTCAGTGGTGTACTGGCAGCATGCGCTCATGACAATAGGCCTTTCTATTCACTTGTTAGCTTGAGCTTATTTGGTAGTGAATAATCAATACTACTACATAAATTGTACAGTTTTAATCTAAACATGATTTAACACCAGCTTCTGATCAAGATGTGAGGCCCAGGTTAAGCACTCATACCTGCAAATTGTAACTTAAAAGTTTCTTAATGTAGTTAATCATGTTTTGGGGATTTTGAATGTCAGTTCAGAGTAAAAGGTGCTGTAGAGAAGTAGGTATTGTCTTTCACATGGTTGGTTATTGGCTGTCTGTTGCTACGTAGTCTAAGTTGAACTGTTTCACTATATTAAGAAGCTGCTCATTGCCTTGTCACTTTGCGGCAAGACTCAAGAAGCTTCCTGTTATGGTTTTGACACATTTGATATATAAATGTTTTAATTTTTCCTTTTACAGTAAATAATTCTTGAAGATTGCTGATTTAAAAAGGAATCGCCCTCATTTGAAAATAAGTACAATCAAACGTAGCACAGCGCAGTAACCACATCAGTGGTGTGATATGTTTTTGTGTTAAATTATAAAAGAAAAGCATTATGACTTTTTAGGAATTCCAAGAGGTTGATGTTTTAAAGGCTTTTGTCTTTTTTCTGCAAATTAAAAACTTTTTCTAAAACTGCATGTTTTATTTAGTTGCATCAGTCACAGTTTGGTTCCAAAAATGAAGAAACATCAGAAGTACAATGTTGCCAAATGTTTATTTAAAGCACATCATTACCAACTTCATGTGACAATAAAGTAGTAATTTACAAATCAATTCCACTGGGACAGATGCAAACACACATAATGTATAAATTCACAAAAAGCAAAATGAAATCTAGGATTTGTTGTGACATTTTTTTCTCCAGTGGAAAACAGACCAAATCCAATTAAAATGATTGTGAGATTTGGTGAACTTCCAGTTTTATTGTCTTCTAGTAAAAGAACACTGTGCTTTGGAAAAAAAGATGACTCCTCTCTCATTGTGACTAAACAAGCAACATGCCACAACCTCCTGAATTACCTACTAATTAAGTTTTTTTTATTTTTTTATATATATCTCCATTAAGTAAAACCATGCATTGTTGTAGAATTTGGCACAAAACTTGATATTATATACACAAGTATTTTTCATCTTTTCTGCAGCATGTAGTCCATAGCAAATAGTCTGAAAGGCTCAGCGAGACTTTGCAAAGATCTTAAAAGGATATGGAGTGCGTGTGGCTCCAGTTATTCCCTCTAAACTCAGCTCAACTCCCTCCAGAGTGGAAAAATTAAACTTCTGACATAAACTCGCAAAAAACAAGAAGAGTTCCATCCTTGCCAACGCCTCGCCGAGGCATGCACGTTTTCCTGGGAACAACAGCTTTCATTATAATCACATCAAGCATGCTGCTTCTGAACTCTTGTTTCTTTTTCTGAAATGAGTTCTTCTCAGCATCTGATCACAATAAAGATGATCAGATGTGCAGTTATCACTTAAATGTTAAAGTTACCTGCAGAGAAGGGCAGGAATGCTTCTCTCTTGAAGAACTTTCCCTCAGCATCCAGGAAGTGTCCAGGGTTGAAGGTGTCTGGAGTTTCCCATTCATTCTTGTCAAACAGCACAGAGGTCAGGTTAGGCATGACAGCAGTCCCCTATACACACATAAAAAACAACATTCAGATAAATGAGTCAATAGAAAATGAATGCATCTTGTTTGAGTGAGAAAGCTCTGAAAGGATATAACTATACAGCCAGGTCTTGTTGACATCTCTGAGTTTAGAGCGACAGCTAACTTTTATTTCTGCAATTGCAGCTAAGTTGGAAAATGATCTTTGTGGTTTAGTGCATATTTGATAAAAACACTTTAACCAGGGAAAAATGAGAAAATGGTGAGACCTAGAAAGTATCTCAAGGATTTTTGTGGAGGACCAAACTTCAATCATTTAAAGCAGAAGAGAAGATCACTGGTTTCGCAAAATCACATGAACTTTGTGGATGTTTTTCTCATGTTTTGTCAATACTGAGAGTTGACACTGAACACAACCAGTTCAAACAATGCCTTGTAACCACAATAACTGTAAAAAACATAAGTCAGGCAAAAGATTCACTGAAGGACAAGTCTGCTATGAAATGCTAAACCTAGAATAAAAATGCTCAGTATTTTTCTGCAGTTTCCTCTTTATGATACTAAATATCCAGTTGGAACCTTCTGTAGCTAATGCAGCCACTTCATGTTGCTTATCTGTTAGCAGCTATGGCTGCTATGTTCAGTAAGTGGATCAGATGCACCTTTGGTATGAAGTAGCCCCCCAGCATTATGTCTCTGGCGGCCATCCTGAGCCCGTTAAGCGGAACAATGTTTCCCATCCTCTGGATCTCGTGGATGACAGCATCGGTGTAGGGCATGTTGGGTCTGTCCCCCATAGAGGGCTGGCGGTTCTGTCCGATCACTCTGTCTATCTCTGCTTGGACTTTGTCTAAAAGGCAAATCCGATTTATTTATTGATCTTTAACACATTTTGATTGTCCTAACGCTGTTAAGATGGGTCTCATCTGAATCCACCTTGGATGTGAGGATTCTTGATGAGGTAGATGAATCCCCACTGCAGAGTCTTTGAGGTGGTTTCACTTCCAGCCAGGAACAGATCCAGACAGCACAGAACCAGGTTTTCTTCCTCAAATCCCATGTCCCTGTTTCTGTGGTGCTGTTAAGCAGAGAGAGGGAGAAACAGTAAGTATTTAGATATTTCTTCTCCTCATTTCTATTGTTCTGCTGATCCAGATGTGAACACCATACTCTCTCCTCAGTCAGAAACTTGTCAATGTAATCTCGTGGGTTGCTGGGATCCAGATCAAACTTGTGTCTTTCTATTTCTCTCCTGATTGATGCCTCCAAAGATTTGGAGCTGCTGAAGATACCATTGTGAGGTCCTGGGAGATTTTTCATCAGTACTGGGAAGGCATCATATAGCTATTAGGAGAAAAAAATAAATAGATAATGCAGGTGTATCTATTAGAGCACTAATCAACTGTCACTGTGATAGTTTATGGTTGGTTGGTTTTCATGCAAAGCAGATGAGTTTGATTTAATGTCTTACTAGAGCCCATATGGAGCCTTCCAGATACGCCATGTCAGACAGATTCTTCAGCATGTTTTGGAAGTCGTGATCGTTGTAGTCAAACCGTCTCCCAAAAACAATCTTGCAGATGATGTTGGACACGGCGTTGTTTAAGAGTGGCACAGGGTCAAAGGGCTCATCTAAACAGAGGAGATGTCTTTAGCCACCGTACAATGTTTTTAGTTTTAGTTTTTTTCTTACAGTTTAGTCTCTTTTTTGTTAACCTTTCTTTTTCTCCACCGCTTCCTGTAGATACTGACTCTCCTCACAGACAGTCTGCTCTGTGGAGTTATTGGCCAGACCAAAAGTGCGTAATGTGGCCATGGCAAAACGCCGCTGTCTCCTCCACACTTTCCCATTACTGAAGAAAAGACCCGCTACCATAGAAAGAAAAAAGGGCAAACATTACACAGTAACTGTTGGCAAGTTGACTTCTTTAGTAGCTAGTGCTCCACCGCCTGTCTCAATTATATATTTGCATGTTTCACCTAAATTCCCAGAGTAAATTCTGGTCACCATCGGGCTGTAGGGGCGGTCCACAAAGTTGTCGGCCTGTGTGACTAAAGCCTCCTTCACCATCTTCCACCCGGACACAAACACTGTTTTGTGTCTACCCAGACGTATGCAGAACACGTTCCCGTAAACATCAGCAAGCTGAAGATACAAAAGCAGAGAATAAGAGGCCTGTTGTCCAGCATGTGATTCAGTAAAGATGCATTCAGTATGTTGTTTACACTGTTGCCAAACTTTAGCATTTCTTTCTCACTAAAATCTGTTTAGAAAAATAAAAAAATGGGAAGTTTTTAAATTCTTTAAATTATGTGAAGCAGTGGTTGTCTTATAAAGCAAGACTGAATAATTTGTTTTACTGCTAGACATGCAGAGTTTTACACAATTGTGGGTAAAACACAATAATGCAATGCATTAAAGCTGCCAGCTTACCTTAGTGAGGTAAATATGAGGCTGTTTAGACTCAATGCTGAAGATGTTCCCCATAATAGGGAGACCTGGTGGTCCTGGAGGAAAGTGAGGTGGGTCCTTTTTGTTCAGAAAATACACCACAAGGAGAACAGCAAAGATTAAAACCAGCATCCCTCTCAGATTTAGCCACTGACACAACAAGCACAGCCACATTGTGAAGGGGAGAGAAAGAGGAAAGAAGCAAAGGACTGTCCAGAACCTCTCTCCTCA
Organism: Atherinosoma microstoma; assembly: GCA_037177055.1. Classification (NCBI taxonomy): domain Eukaryota; kingdom Metazoa; phylum Chordata; class Actinopteri; order Atheriniformes; family Atherinidae; genus Atherinosoma; species Atherinosoma microstoma. The sequence continues at coordinate 22,916,377 of JBBBVU010000015.1, read as the reverse complement.
TCATTCATTACGAGTTAGAGATGGGCTGGTACTCTGCTGACTCACTGCTTAGGAAGATATGAAGTGTGTGACAGTCAGTCAGGCCTCTTGTAGCTAAATGCAGAATAGACCATTTTGAAAAGGTTAAAGAAAGTTAAATAAAACAGCCTTTTAAACACAATGCCATGTTAGAGCTTACATGTTTTAAATTTGTCAAAAATAAATAGCTGGAATGACATCTTCCCTTTCACAACCAAAATAGACCACAGAACTTTTAAAAAATTTTTCAAAGATGAGTGTGATGAACTGTTTATATATTATGAACAAATCATATGTAAGCTCTGTGAGATAACTCAGAGAGATAGACGTTCACCATATATGCTGACGAAGTTGATGAAAGATTGCTGTATATTAGCTCATCTGATTCTTTAAGAGACTTGCTGTATCTCTTTCGTTCATAGCAGAAACTGCCACTAGATGACAGCAAAGTTAAACATTTAATATTCTTCAAATATTTGAAGTAATGTATTGTTATGTAGTTTTAAAGATAAGGCCTGTTGTGGTCTGATGTTTTTCCTGGTGTCTGTCTTTGTTTACTCCTGACACCACATGGCCTTCACTTTCCAAATATTATTCTATTTTTTCTTTAATCCTTAGGATTTTTTTAAGCTTTTTTTTTTCTTCCCAAGCTTCATCCCAGACAGGGCCTTTTCCTTCCATGTTAGGTTCTACTCTTTCTTACTGGGGTTGTATTACCCCTGGATTTTTATTATATTCCAATATATTCCTGGATCTTTTGTTTTCTCCTGGATGATTGCTTTGACGCTATATATGTACACTCCATGGAGGAAAAAAAAGATTTAAAAAAAGCGACATTCTGTAATGTTTTGTTGAGAGACTGCTTCATACAGTGCTCTTCTCTGTTTATTTATTTTCACTTTTATTCGTTTTATTTTTCAACGTGTCCTATCAGCATCACAGTGAGCAGAAGGATGGTCTGTTGTGTTGTGCCAAATAAATTTGCTTTGCCCAGAGCTTTGTGGATCCGTGGCTCCCCTTGATGTTTGAGTATTGTTTTTCATTCTGGTAAGTGCAGGGTTATATGTTTATTCTTGGCCTGACAAGAGGAAACAAAGGAAGGGAGAGCATGAGGAGAAGAAGAGGGACATAGGGAAAAGACAGAAAGGAGAGAAACACATAACAGAAAGCAACAATTGTACAACCGGAAACAGGAATTTCACAGAAAACCTTCTACAGCCTCTGTAAGGAAACAAAGCAGACAATCATCGGGAGCACCTAGAGAAAACCATCAACAACACCATTAACAAGTACATGAAAACATAACCGCAGCTAAATTTGATAATTGTAGGAGCTATGCTTTCTTTTGTTAAGTTTCCCCCCAACCACTAGGGGGTTAAATGTTCTGTGTTCTGCCTGCAGCGAATTGTTGCTTGTGGTTATTTAAGGTCAACCATCTTGTCACTCAGGTGTTGTTAATTAGAAGATGTCAAACAGTCTTTCTACTGTGCTCAGTGAAAGGGTTTTGATTTTTGTTTGATTGGAATGTTGTTCAATGGAAACGGAAAGAAGCTGACTCTTTGGAAAGAAAATGTTAATGTGATTTGACACAAAGAGGGAAGACTGATCATTAGCCCATCTGCGTTCATGCAGGAACAACGCCAAACAATTAACAAGCAGTAGCGTCTTAGTGGGGCTTAGTCACTACAGTGATTAAACCTGCAGGACAACACAGCAACTGTATAAGCATGTGCATTAGTGAATGTGAGCATTTTCAGTTTATTAGAAGTCGAGATGTAAACCACTCTTACAATTAGGGCCTTTTACAATGAACTCTGTCATCGCCCTTTTGGAGCACACCAGGAAGTTAGAATAAAAATCTACTGATGAAACAGCCTGGTCATCGGGTATGTTCAGCTTGTCAACTGACTTTGTGTTTTGGGCACAAAATGTTGATGAACATGGGCATCGCTAACTGATCATAACGCTGCTCCAGAGGCTTGTACGGCAGGCATTAGGCATGTTCATCATCTGCTCTTCTTTCCGGGATGAATCTGCACTCATCTGATCATTTTCTGCAGCAGAAGAACATCTTTTCCTCAACCACAGGTGGTGTTTTCTGACATGGTTGTTGAAGGAATGAGTTCGGGTTAAAAAAAGTATCTTGTTACTATAAGAATGAATAGATTCATTCAAAGATGGTTTGTTAAACAATTTACTTCTTTATTCACATATTATACACACTTTATACACTTCATGTCCTCATACCACAACATAACTGATGAAAAGGATTAAAAAACTACAGCTTAGCTGTCAGTCCACATTGTGTGAACTGATAAAAATCTTCAGTTTTCTTATCATAAACGATGACATTCATAAAGTAATATTGTTATATAAAATAGTTACCCAGAGTTGCATTTACAGCTAAAGAGAAACAGAATTAGTTGCCTCTAAAAGCTTCTGTTACACACCAGCTGAGTCCAACTGATTTGGTGAGATGATGTAAAACTCAGCGTACTTTTGCATAAGCTTTGTAGGGGTGAGGTACTCGTGTAGCTCCAGTTATTCCTTCTGTACTCAGCTCTACTCCATCAGGAACAGAGAAGGAGAACTTCTGCAGTAAGCCCACCATAAACAGGAACAGCTCCATCTTGGCGAGGCCTTCTCCAAGACACACACGTTTCCCTGAAGAACAAAGACATATGGGTGTAGAAGTCAGGGAGGGATTTTTACACTCTTGAAATCCCCATAAAATCAAACTTCTACAATCTCAAATGCACCAATATTTCCCCCAAAGTTACAGACTGATCAGAGCTGAACAAACATGTAAATATCCAAAGCCTGCAAGTCATTTCACTTGAACTTTTAAACACAAAATGAATGTGGTTTACCTGCAGAGAAAGGCAGGAATGCTTCTTTCTTGACAAACTTTCCGTCAGCATCCAGGAAGTGTCCAGGGTTGAAGGCGTCTGGAGTCTCCCATTCATTCTTGTCAAACAGCACAGAGGTCAGGATGGGCATCAAGGAAGTACCCTTAAAACACAAAACACAATGTGTACTTTTAAAAAAAAAAGCACTTATCAAAAATGACTAACTCTCTGAATGACTATATTAAAGGCACCTTGGGTATGAAATACCCTCCCAGGGTTGTGTCTTTGGCAGCCATCCTCAGTCCGTTGAGAGGAACGATATTT
>JBBBVU010000015.1:22868647-22882799 GCA_037177055.1 Atherinosoma microstoma | reverse complement strand
TACACAACCAGTCAAAAGTTTGGACACACTTTCCAGTTAGATTTAATATAAAAATATGTATAATTATTGTTGGGGGTAGGAATGACTTCTGAACACTCTTTATGTTTTATTGCTGATAGTTGTTAATTTTCTATTAGAAATAAAATATGGGTTCTTGCATTTGTACTTTCATTTGCATATTACACAGATCGTTTGGAAGCCATGTTGTAAATTAATCTCTATCGATCTTTGTTAAAAAAATATGAATGCATCCATTATAAGATTTTGTAGCAGTTTATTTCCATGTTTTCAGATGTAACTGAGTGTTGTTGTTTTTTATACTTTTATAATCACTTTTGCTCCAGATCCGGTTACTCAGACAATCTTCAATCATTGAAGTAATGTGGACGCGCACAAGTGCTTCTATGTTTGACGTCAGGCACGCGCAGTTAGTTATTTGACAGCCCACCGGACAGTCCTGTTCAGTTGTCGTGTCGCAGGTAAAGCGAAGAAATGGAGGCAATTTTCAGCGTTCTCGGCTTGGAGTGGATAGACAACAGGAGCATTTTGATATTTGTCTTTGTCTTTCTGCTACTGAGCAATATGTTGAAGAACAGAAAACCGAAAAACTTTCCTCCTGGCCCGCGTCCTCTTCCTTTTATTGGAGATCTTCATCGTCTTCAACCTCGCAGACTTCACCTGCAGCTCACAGAAGTACAGTATGATTCCGTATTAAAGTTAGAATATTAATATTTCCATGTAATTATTGTTTTTTTTTCTTTGTTTTGGATAAACATTTTTCTGCATATAATTTCTAGACTAAAAGGCCTACATAAACACAAAAACATTGTGTTTTTGTAGGCCTTTTAGCTTTGCACCGGCTTGGAAAGTGGATATTATAATGGACAAAGGAATATGGAGTTTTCTTGGAATTATGTGGAATAACAACTATCTTGCTTCTCATCCATGTATCTTCATTTTTTATGTTTTTCTTGCTCCTTCTTCTTTATGGTTAACTGTTGTGCTTGTCCTCTTTTCATTTAAACATTTCATCCTTTATGCTGTTTGTGTTTGGCTTGTTGGAGAGGACTGCACTTAACCTGTCTTGGTAGCCCTCTGCATTGGTTTAACGACAAATGCAAAATAACAATTAAACACATATATCGTCTGTGTTCAGCTTGCAGAGGAATATGGGAATGTTTTTAGCCTTCATTTATTTGGTGGAAGGGCTGTGATCCTTAATGGCTACAAAAATGTGAAAGAGGCTCTGGTCCAGCGAGGAGAAGACTTCACAGATCGACCTGTTGTACCAATGTTTGATGAATTGCTCGGAAATAAAGGTATTGCTTGTTGCATTTTGTTAAGAAAAGTTGCTAAATTGACCTGCATCCGAAACCAATAATCTTAATGTCTATTTATTTCCTGTAAGGTCTTGTGATGTCAAATGGTAATCCATGGAAACAGCAGAGGAGATTTGCTCTTCATACGCTTAGAAACTTTGGTCTGGGCAAGAAATCCCTGGAGGGATCCATCCAACAGGAGTGTCATTATCTCACAGAGGCGTTTGCAGACCAGCAAGGCACGAACAAGTTCACTGAAAACACTTGATACATTTCTTTTTCTGTGGCTCATACTTGATATTTTTACTCTATCTGTATTCTCTCTTTTAATTTACAGGCAAACCTATCAATGGTCAGACACTGATTAACAATGCAGTTTCTAACATCATCTGCTGCTTGGTGTTTGGGAATCGGTTTGAATACAATGACAAGCAGTACCTGTCTATTCTTAAGGCCTTTAATGACATTGTGCTCTTACAAGCAGGTTTTACAGCACAGGTGAGCCGTCTCTAAAGATAACCAGTACTCAGCTGTTGATTAGAAATATTCAATGTATTACAGAAATGCCTAAAATGGCTCATATACATCAATCAGCCATCACATTCTGACCACCCACCCACCCACCCCACTAGGTGTGCAGTAGAAACCAAGTGAATAACAGCTTTAGTGTTCAGACTGTGAGATGATCTGGTATGTGTCTCCATGCTCTGTAGGTTTACAACACAATTCCCTGGCTGATGAAGAGGATACCTGGACCTCATCAGGAAATATTCCGTGTGATACAGAAGATTATTGACTTTGTTGAACTCAAAATCAAAGAACACAGAGAGGACCTTGACCCCTCATCTCCAAGAGACTACATCGACTCCTTCCTTATTGAGATGGAAAAAGTGAGTGTTGGCTGTTTGTTTGTTTGTTTGTTTTTTTTAATCTAACAACATCAAATTCTTACATCTTTTTTCTTGTTTGCCGGTAGACAGAGGACAAAGACTCTGGTTTTAACCTCGGCAGTTTGTGTTTTTGCACCCTGGATCTGTTCTTTGCTGGAACTGAAACTACCACTACTACTCTACACTGGGGGCTGCTATTCATGATCCACAACCCTGACATACAAGGTGTGTGTATGAGTAATATCTGCCTACCTGGGTTTCTTGTTAGCATCTTCCCATGACTTTACATAGTTAGCGGCCTCTCACATGTCCTTTTGTCACCCATGCATCACCCAGACTCACATTTTGTCCTGTTATCCCTGTATGCAGAGAGAGTCCAGGCTGAGATAGATGCTGTGGTTGGTTCATCCAGACAGGTCTCCATGTCTGACAGAGAAAACATGCCCTACACTGATGCAGTCATTCATGAGATACAGAGAATGGGTGACATCCTCCCTCTAAATGTCCTCCGCATGGCAACCAAGGACACCACCCTGGATAACTACGTTATTCCAAAGGTAAGTAATTCACAGGGATTTCACTGCAGTTAGGAAATAGATAGTTGGTAATGACTTAATGAATGTCTTTATCATACTTCCCATATCATGTATATTGACTCCGATCTCAGCTGATATAAATTTTCAATGATTGCTACATTCTGTCTTGGAGCTCAATATATTGTGTTCGGGTCAAATTAGATTTTTCTTATCGGAGTGACTTTTTCATGATATCCTCAGAAACAGCTATTTTAACACACGCACGCACGCACACACACACACACACACAAAAAAAAATTAAAATTAAAATTTTGGTCAATTATGAAGGTCTCAAAAATGAATAAATGAATAAATAAATAAAGTCACATTCCCGGTGTTCCGGGTCAAATTTGACCCTGCAAAAAATACTGGCTGGTGCATGCATCATTAAATAGCTACGGGTTGCTCTGTGAATCAAATATGATGTTCAAAGAGAGGGCAACAGAGAACACTATCAGAATGACTTCATCGTGGCCTTTTACTGTGCTGTCATATCACATGCCCAAGAAATCAAAACAACGATGGACCCCTATCTGTTGAGAAGATCCTGCTTGAGATGAACATTTATTTTACTCTTTTAATTGTGTGTTTTCTTCAGGGCACTATGATTATACCAACACTTCACTCGGTCCTACATGATAAACAGATGTGGGAGACTCCACACACCTTCAACCCTCAACATTTTCTGGACCAGGATGGTAAATTTAGGAAGAGAGAGGCCTTCATGCCTTTCTCTGCAGGTTAGTCAAATACTATAATCCTCCTTCTTTTGACAAAAGAGCCTTAAGAAGATCAAATAAAAGGTAAACATGTTAGGGCATGTATTCTTTGTTTATGTTTACTTTGAACAGATATTGTTTACACTGGAAGTAGTTATCATGCACATTTTGCTTTTGTCTGAATAAAATTGAGCTGCGCCTACATCTAACCCTAACCCTCTCCTACTACCTGGCATCCACAAGCGTGGACATCACATTTTCAGTGTCTGCAGGAGGTTAGTATTTGGAAAAATATGGACTAACACGATATAGACACAATAACTAATATGGAGGACTAATATCCAGGTTCAAGAGTGAGAACTAATAACATTTTCTTTGCAGGAACATAATACATTTACTGACTGTAGTGTGTCACAGACTCACTGAGACAGACCCAAAGAAATATCATTTTTCTTCTTATTATTATCATCATTATTATCCAAAACACAGCCTGTAGGTTCCATTTTAATGCTAATCCCTGCATGTTTCAGCAGTGACATGCATGTCCCATGACAGGCACTTTTACACTGGACCATGAAGTTGTATCTCTGAGCTCTGAGCGTAAACAGGTTGACCATCTTGTTTCGAGACGTGTAGCTGTGTTTCAAAAACCCATTTCAACCCTTTACCCCTGGTGTAAAAACAGTAACACTGTACATATGGAACATATAAATATCTGGCTTGTAGAATTTCAGAAAAACAACATATTTTGCTGGAGACAGGGCTGGAAATTTCAGAGTTAGATTTCTCATGAAATTTAATAAAAATATTTGTAAGGCTAAGTATAACTCACGTTGCTTTTCTTATCAGAGAACTACCTGCTGCTGCTGGGATTTTAATAGTAGTTATTGCTGGCATTAAATTGCATGTGTCTGAACCCCTTTGACAGTAACAGTAGGGGAAGATAATCAGATTTATTGTCTGTGATACAGTTTGTCAGCAAACAAATTGAATTTCTTTAAAGATTCTTCCTTGAATAATTTATGAATTTCATGAAGAAAACTCTTGTGTTGTGTTCTCAGGTAAGCGTGTCTGTCTCGGGGAACAGCTGGCCAGGATGGAGTTATTCTTCTTTTTCACCTCCCTCCTTCAGAGATTTTCATTCTCTGCACCAGCAGGACAGAAGCCCAGTATGGAGTTCATATTGGGAGGCACTCGAGGTCCCAAACCTTACCTCGTCTGTGCAAAACCACGTTAAACTTTCAGTCATCCCAAATTAAGAATCTCAGAGGTCCACTGCATTTATTTAGGGATGAATAAAACCAAATGTGTCTGCTTAAGAAATAGTCATGTCAATAATCTTCTTCCTTTAATTTAAATGTAAAGGTAATATGATTGAATATGAGACCTACTGTTAATGAACCGAATGCTTTGGTCAGGTACTGTGTTATCACTGTGATGTTTATGTGACTGCAGTTTGACAAGAGAGAGATGGGTTTTATGTCTTTCTAAATAAAATTTTGAATAAATCGTTTCAATTCTGTTTGTTTGAATAAATTCGTAGTCTCTAACAGAAAAAATGTAATCAAAGAAGGTTTCAATGTAGGAAATACAGATCGTCCTTTCACTGCAGAAACAAGTGGAGCGACCAAATCAACAGCTTAAAAAAAGGCACTGATGTGCTTGAATGCAACAAAATACAGAATCCAGGAATACAGATACGTGAACAAAAATCCTCCATAAACAATGGAAAAAGGAAGATCAAATGAATGGAGTCCAATTGTCTCCTTTTCTCTAGTTTTTTGCACCTGTTAGCTCAGTTGTCCTGCAGCTAAACGTCTCCTCTCGTGTCTGTGCAGATTTGTCTTTTTTCAGCACGCGGCACTGTCGCTCTGGCAACTTGCTGACCTTGCTACGCTTCTTAAAGAGACAGTGCTCTCAATATTATAACAATAAACACATAAAATTACTGAAACATTTCTGCTTGCCAAATCAATTATTATTTTGTCATCCAATTTCTGTATTTAATCTATTGACATTTACAAATTGTCCTACTTCAGATTTCTTTTCAGTAAATATTAAGCAGGGTTACATCTTCAAAAGAGGAACACAATAATTCCCTTCTTTATATGGTCCCCCCAATTAAGTCTTTTCCACCTTCTGGCCACCCCATGTATAAAAGTCTAGCTCCACCACTGCCCTGTGGTGTTTTTATTTTGATACAGGCATACAACAGTGGACGTGTGAACTTTGACTAAGCACAGTGAATCTTATCTTGACATGCATTAAACACCTAGTCCATTAACTCGGCTGAATGTTTAGTTCTGCAGTTAAACCTGTGTATTCTTTAATTTAGCAAAATACAGAAGAAGAAATGGAGGCTATATATAATGTTCTGGGCTTAGAGTGGATAGACAGCACAAGTATTTTGATCTTCTTTTTCGTCTTTCTGCTGGTGACTGATACTTTGAAGCACAAAGTGCCAACAAACTTTCCTCCAGGACCCTTGCCTCTTCCTTTCATTGGGAACCTTTATCACATTGATCCTTCAAGACTTCATCTGCAGTTTACAGAGGTAAAAGTCATACATTATCATAAAAAACAATTAAGCTATTGTTATTGTTATTGTTACTGTTGTATTGTTGTAATTATAGTGTCTGATGCTTTAGGAGTATCTCTAAGATCTGATTAAGTTTTACTTTTCTCCAGGTTTTATCATGTTTCCTCTGTCGAGGATACACCAGTCAATTTCTCTTTGTGCATTCATGCAAAAATAAATGAATTAATAAATTTGGTTAACAATTTTTTAAAATGCTCAGAGTAAAGTCAGTGTTTCAGAGCAGCTTCAGAGTTAGTTTGGACATGAGCTCCATGAGGGGAAAAAAATCTTTAACTAAATAGCAAGAGGGTGGATGAACTGGACTTTACCTTATGTTGTCTCTACTAGGGGAAAGGGCCATTTCAGCATAGAAGTCTTTTGTCTGAGATGTTAATCAGTTTGCACTTTGCTTCTACTGAGAGTTTTACCTTTTGACTCATTTGAACCACACCTGAAAAATATCCTGTACAAAGGTTAGATCTCCAAGCAGTTTTAGAAAGGACATGTTAGAAAAAACGCTCACATACAGTCAACATATTTAATTAAAATATAATTTGTAACTTTTTATTCACATAAGCCTTTTCTGTGTAGTTTCTGTGTTTCAGCTTTAATTTACAATATTTTCAAATAAGTGTCTTACCTGGAACATTTTTACACACCATATTTAACAAGTCTTTATTTCACTTAATCCTCTCAGACTTACTTGTGTAAAGATACCATCAATGCAGAGGCATTTTCTAGAAAGGTATATGGTACCATCAAGATAACTTGTCCTGTGAGGTCCAGGGTTTTTACAACAGTGTGGCTTGACTAGCCTGTGTGGAGTCTTTTTGAATATGTAAGGTGCATTATGAGGCAGAAAGTCAAACTACAATAGCCAGGGCTTAAACGGCTGAAATGATTCAACAATAATGGACAGATTTGACTGAAAAACTGAGGATAATTAGTATCTTCAGTGTCCAACATGTTTAACTGAATTAATAGCATCAAACATCTAACACATCTAAAACATCTAAGACACTGAAAATTGTTTATTTGTACTTTGGACTGTTAAATAAAGATTCAAATATAGCTTAAGAAATGATGGATTTTGGAAAATGTTCTTACTTTTCTGGAAATGTTGTTTGTATATTGTCTGTTTTACTGTAAATAATTTCATGAGCAGATACCACATCTATTTGAAAAGGCAAACCAGTTTATTGAGATGAAACATTTAGAAAAAAAATTAAGATTTAGACAGTGTTTGGGATGACAACCAGCATGTGCAATAGCCTGATTTCATCATCCAATCATGTCTTTGCAGGAACATCGATGTATTAACTCGTTAGCTACTTATACACTCAGGTTTTAAATTGTGTGCTAGGACATTATAGCAGTAAGTTTAAGAAGATTGAGTAAACAAATTTACTATTGTATTCATTATGAATTTTATAAAAGGTGTTTGTAGTCACTTGGGTCTTGATACATTTTTCTGATCAGCAGCCAATATGGCTGGTAGATTCCAAAAGTTACCATACGATCAGAGACTCCACCAGCCAAATTTCTTTGAGGGAAAATGAGACAGATTATGAGTGCAAACGAATGCATATTAGCATGCATGGTTAGTTGTCATGAAAATGTCAAATAACAACAGCAGCAACATTGTCTAAATGTTCTCTCTTTCAGCAAATTACTAAACTTTAGTTTTTTCTTTTTTTGCAAAATTACTTAAATATTAAGGTCTCACCTCCTCATTGGTTGTTGACATTCTCCCCTACCTCTTTCCTTTTTTGTTCCTTTCTTAACACCATCCAACTACTGCAATATTTAGTTTTTTCTTTCACACATCATTTCGTTAAAATTTTTTCGTGCCTGGCGTAAATGACACATGCAAAAGTAAGCACAAAGCTATTGGATGTATGATCCATCATGGAATAGCGTTCATGGGTAATGTAGTGATATAGCACTGCCATGATAAACAACAGAAATGATTTGGTTCATTTGTCACCTGTCAAACTGTCCAGTAGCTTTTCATTTATACCGGCCAAAATTAATTTAAACCGCCATTTGGTGGATTGTCAGGTGTTAATTTAGAGCCCTGGCACTTGTATGAAAAGGAACTGACAAGTTCATTATTTAAACATGAAAGAGTCACCCACATCCAGCTAGGTTTGTTTTTAAATCAGCCACCTCAGGACATTTCTCACCTTGTTGTTAAAGTACAACATCAGTCTGCTGTCTATGTGTTCAGTTGGCAGAGAAATACGGAAACGTGTTCAGCCTTCGTCTCTTTGGTGGAAGGATTGTGATCGTTAATGGCTACAAGCATGTGAAAGAGGCCTTGATTCAACGAGGAGAAGACATCGTAGATCGTCCCAGCATACCGTTTTTTGAAGCCTTACAGGGAAATAAAGGTGTTGCACTTTTCAGTTTAGGAGTGTTTTAAAACAGATCAGTGTCAGACTGACACTATACAAAGAATGTTTGCAGCAGGTCGTCACTACATTCACTACTCTGTTTCAAAAAGGTATTGTGGCTTCCAGTGGTTACCAATGGAAACAGCAGAGGAGATTTACTCTTCAGACGATGAGAAACTTTGGTCTGGGAAAGAAGAGTCTGGAGCGAGCCATCCAGCATGAGAGCCAGTATCTCACAGATGTTTTTGCAGATCAGCAAGGCATGACATTTTTATTTTATTTTGTCATCACACATAATTATTAGTATTAACTGTGCATTCGTGATAGAGGTCTGTCATTTTTGTTCCCTCTAACAAAAAGACACATTTGCATTATGTCATAACCAACAATATGACAACAGGTACATGTCAATTAAGCATAACCATTCTCTTTATAAGAGTTGAAGTAAACAGAAAACAATCATTTAAAACATGCTAAGTTATAATGAGACTGATAAGAAAGTTAAGATGATAAATATATTCGGTTTGTTTTGATATGTGGCCCTTCATTTGTCTTAGCAACATCTCTTTATTTTATAGGGCAACCCTTTGACGGCCACTGGATGATAAACAACGCTGTGTCCAACATCATTTGCTGTTTAGTGTTTGGTTGTCGATTTGAGTACACTGACGAGCAGTACCAGACTATTCTTAAGAACTTCAATGAGTCAGTGTGCTTAGAGGGAACCATGTCGGTACAGGTGAGCCTCCTGTTTAATCACGCTGCCGCATCCAATAATTTTACCTAAATGAGCATTTAACATTTAGCATAAAGTCCAATTGGATTTAAAAAATATTGCTAAAAGATATCGTCTTTAAATCTATATATTTTTAAAGTGGCGGGCGTGTGTCTTAATTTTATTGAGATCTTCTTTTGGGATATTAAGCTCCTGATCAGGTCTGAGTTGGTAGTTTTGTTCCAGGGTAAAGACCAATGACGAATTCACTAGATGAAAATGCACACAAACACCATCATCATGATTATCTGCTTCATCTTAGTTTTTTTCCCCTTGTAAAAATAAACCAGGGATCCTGCCCGAGAGCATACAAAACTACCTTTTGTTGCTGCCATCAATCTCAAAAATGAAATGAAATGATAAAATGTCCCTATTTGAACATCTGATATGTTGTTTATGTTCCACTGGAAATAGATTTAGAGTTTATGAAATTTGCAAATAATTGCATTCTGTTTTTATTTACATTTTAGCACACCATATTCCCACCTTTTTTGGAATTGGGGTTGTAGACAGCTTTTTGAATGTGCAGATCTGTATTAATATAATTAAAGTATTCTGGAAGTAGATATGACCAGACAGAAATATTGGAACAATTTTTTTGTCAGATGATCTGAAAACTCTTCCTGCTCTGTAGATGTACAATGCAATGCCCTGGCTGATGAAGAAGCTTCCTGGATCTCACCAGAGGATATTCGCTATATATCAGAGTATAACTGACTTCATAAAAATCAAGATCGAAGAACACAAAGAGAACCTTGATGCCTCATCACCAAGAGACTTCATTGATGCTTACCTTATAGAGATGGAACAGGTAAGTCTAGTATTATGTTTCTGATGTGTTTGTGCTTTTGCTAACAAAATATAAAGTAGGCCTACACTAATAAGCACAGTTGTGTGACAGTTTGAAAACCTTTCCAAATCTTAGCTGGTACCTCTCTGTGGGGAGTTCATGTCTTCTCCCTGTTCCTAAGTGGGTTTTTCCATGCACCCTAAGCTATAAGTAGTTGCTCTTAACTGACATGTAGTGATGGGTTGTCTGTTCCTGTTATAGCCATGTTCTCGGCCAATTACAGCTATGTTGGGCTCAACCGCAACAAGTCCGAACGAGATATTGAAAATCACAGCATAAATGGATGAAATATTTAAATTTACATTTTCTTCTCCAATAGAACGAGGACAAAGATGCTGGTTTTGATCTCGTCAATTTGTGCTTTTGCACTCTGGACCTCTTTAGTGCTGGAACTGAAACTACCACAATTACTTTGCTTTGGGGGCTGCTATACATGATGTATTACCCAGACATACAGGGTACGTGTAAGACCAGTATCTGTAATGACTGTGTTTCTTGTAAGCATAAGCACTGTTACTTTTTGACATCAGTGGATTCTAAGTTTCCTCTGACTGATCTATGCATCACCCAGACTCACATTTTCTCCTGTTATCACTGTGTGCAGAGAGAGTCCAGGCTGAGATAGATGCTGTGGTTGGTTCATCCAGACAGGTCTCCATGTCTGACAGAGAAAACATGCCCTACACTGATGCAGTCCTTCATGAGATACAGAGAATGGGCAACATTGCCCCACTCAACTTGTTCCACATGGCAAACAAGGACACCATCCTGGATAAATACACAATCCCAAAGGTACAACTCCATGTTGATAATTCCATTTAATCCAATTCAGGTTTATTGTTACAGCACCAATTCACAACAAAGTCATCTCAAGCCACTTTACAGACTAAATCTAATTCACTATGATCCAATTAAAACAAATCCACATTCAACCAGTAGGCTATATTAGGGGGAAAAAAATTAATCTTCAATTCATTTTTAAAAAATCTTTAATTAAAAAAATTGCCCAGCCACGACAAACCAACAGATGGTGTCAAATCTTCTCTTCAAGTCAGTCTCCCATCCTGAGAATGCAGGGTGTAAAGAAAAAAACTCTTCAAAAACTTAACAAAACTTAGGGAGGGAAGCCATCTTCCTTGACTGGTTGGGGATGGGGATGACAGGAGGATCAACAAGCAACACAACTCTTACCCAGGAATACTTGATGAGAGAAAAGAAGAGAATTACAAGTTAATGCTGCCAGTAATGTCATATGTTCATATGTGGTAAAATAAAGAGCAAAAACCGGTACTTGAAAATGGGAGGAAGTGCTCTGTGTGTCATGACATGTTACTGTATATTTTGTAAAGCAATCAGAATACACCGAGAGAATAGATAGGTTCATTGTCACCTACTACAAACATTCAGAGATGTCAAGTAATGTATCTGTACTGTACTGGAGAAATTATTTTTCAGCTGATTTTTCACTTCTACTCCTAAGAAATAGCCTTGTTCCTCCTGTTTCATTTGGGCTTGTTTTCATTCCGTCATGTCATCATTCAAATAAATAAACACACATACACAAAAAAAAACCATATCCAGATAAATTGTGCCATCCAGATTGTGGTTGGATGAGAAAAAAAACACATACCAATCTGACACCCTATTGGTTTGACACTTAATCCATCCCACCTGCGCATGACAGAAGTCTTATCATTGTCCAGCAATCCCACATTTTTCAACATTAACATTTTAAATATAAAATTGTAGTCATTATGACCCTTAGCTTCATGTTTTTTTGGATAGGTGGGATAGTGAACTATAGGTCTCCGTGTCTCTTTAAGCTTTTGTCCTTAAAGGCATTTTTTCCACTTTACAGTGCTTTAACTTTTATACTTTAAGTCATTTTGAAACCAGTACTTTTACAGTTTGACTTGAGAAAAAAGCTTGAAATGGTAGTTCAACTTCTACAGAAGTCTTTTTGAACCCTAGTATCTATACTTCTACCTGAGTAATGCATTTTGAATACTTTTGACACTTCTGCTAACAACATGTAAAAATTAGGCAATTTACCTGAAAGAAGTTTTGTTATTGTGTCTTTTTAACTTGATCTTCAACAATTGGGTCATCTCTTGTTTGGACTCCCATGGTTGAAAGCATTTATCCATCTTTTTTTTCGTTTAAAAGTTTTTTTTTCTTTTTTAGTAGAAACACTTCAGAATGTTTGTTTTTATGCAGAAATGCTTATTTGATTCACATGTCAGGTTGCAACAAACCTAATTTAGTTTCGAGATAAACAATACAGTTGATGTCTGTAGGAGACCTTGCTTAGACAGTGACAATATGGATTGCATTTACACAATATTTTATTAATATATATCAGCAAACAACTACTTAATATGTGAAGTTGTCATTGTATTGATGTCCTTACCAGATCACAGACCCTGTCTCTTTTTGTTTATTAGTTTTCACAAGCTCACAGCTTGTGTGTAAAAATGTGCATGCACAAATATGCATTGGAGCAACAAAACTTACATTTTTGACCTGAATAATGCACTCTATTTGGTTAAAGACTTACACAGAGAGAAAGTTTGAGACCAAACTGGTATGTTTTTATTGCATAATAAGATTTATGAACAGTCTAAAAAACTGTGTCCATGGATTCAGTTTTGTTTATTTTGGTCTGAGTTACTGATACTTATGGTAGTTCCTAAAATAAAACCCCTTTAAAGTCGTGAACACATCACCTGAAAGGTGGTTTGGTTTTGAGCATTTATTTGTTAATATCAAGACCTACCTTTGACACAGATTTCAGTCCAAGCCAACATAACAGGTGTGTTTTTACAGTTGTGTACCTTGTTGTCTCTGGTCAATGTTCCATGTAATCGAAGATACTGTTTATTATTACTTGAACTGTTGAACACTGATTATTCTGTTTTGCTTGCAAGTCCCAATGAAATGCACCCAACCCAGTGGTGAATGCAGCAAAAGTCATATCTTTTCTGCATTTTTTTTCTTTTCTTTTACTAACCTGGAAGTGACTTGCCCACGATGACTGTTGGTTTTCTAAGCTAGTTTAGTGGTTGTATGTATGTATAGAATAAATGTTTTATGTTTTTAGTTTTAATGAATGGTATGTTTTTAGGGGACCATGATCCTTCCGACTCTAGACTCTGTGCTCCATGATGAAACAATGTGGGAAACTCCAAACAGCTTTAACCCCCAACACTTTCTGGATCAAGATGGTAAATTTAGGAGGAGAGAGGCATTCCTTCCTTTTTCTGCAGGTTGGTTGTAAAATCCTTTGAAGTTCATTCTGTAACTGAATAATAGCAAGAGACAAAATAGCAAGTATACACTTCTAGTATAAATAATTTAGCTTAAGTCACTATTAGCAAAAGAATTATTAATATTTCAACATGTTGTTTGGTTTGTTTCTGAGCAGCAGTAAAAATTCTCTGATCAAAATTGACTTTTTTAAATGTGTGGATAAAATCATGTTATTTTATATTCTCAGGTAAGCGAGTGTGTCCTGGGGAACTACTGGCCAAGATGGAGTTATTCCTCTTTTTCACTTCCCTTCTCCAGAGGTTTTCATTCTCAGCACCACCAGGAGAACAGCCCAGTCTGGAGTTCAACTTGGGAGGTCTTCGCAATCCCAAACCTTACCGCCTCTGTGCCGTACCACGTTAAATTGTCGACCATCCGACACTGAATAAGTCTCTCAGCACTGTGAACCATAGTGTTCCATCACATGTACAGTGCATTGATTAAACCTGACCACGTCCCTTCTTTTATCCATTTAAAGCACAAGTCTTCCAACATTGCAGTTTATAAAACAAATTGCCAAAATAATTTTTATAATTTTTAATAGTAGGTTTTAATAATTTTTAAAACTGATTAAAATTTTGTATGTGTAAAAAATACTTAAGTGCAAAAAAGAATAGCTTAGTGCTGAATTGGGAGGGGGGTGACGGGCTGAATGAATTACCTATCTAATGTTTGTATGTAAAGCACCTTGAATTGTCCTGTACATGAAATGTGCTGTACAAATAAACTTGCCTTGCCTTC
>JBBBVU010000015.1:22827489-22839269 GCA_037177055.1 Atherinosoma microstoma | reverse complement strand
ATAGATAGATAGATAGATAGATAGATAGATAGATAGATAGATAGATAGATAGATAGATAGATAGATGGATAGATAATCTGTTCTGACAGAAAGTGTTCTTCCCACTTTGAAAAAGCTACAGAAGGAAATGAAACTCAGATCCCAAAAAGTCCAGATGACCCACCCTCTCACTAGTGCTTGAATGCAGCATATATTTGTGGTTCTCAAAACTCCACATGCACACACGAACTGATCCATGTACAAATGTAATCTGATCCATAAGAGTCACGAAAAACATGTACATGCATTTGTTTTTACATAAACCTTTTTTAACATGAAACTGATCATATTGTGAAGTTGAGAGTATAAATGTGAGTGAAATATGAATGTTTGTGCAGCTTGTAATGTGGGAATATGTGATGAATGCGTTTGCAGATTGCATGACATTTGTGTGTGGATTCAAACACACACTTGCAAGTACCTAAAATCACTCATAAAAGGGTTTGCACATTTGTGAATCACATCTATTACATTTGTAAACATTGTGAAACAAATTTGTCTTTATATATTTGCAATATTTTGATTACTACAGATGTACTTGTAGCTTTTTAAAATGTATTTTTCTACTTTTTGTCACCAGGATGACAGAACTGAGCTAGCATTCTCATCCACTGACAGCGATCCTCCACTGTCGCCCATCACTGTGATCTCCCAGGAGGAGACTGATGAAATGTACCCCATCATTCATGTCAAAATGTCCCAGATTGGACCAGAACAACCCACAGCAGAGATGCTTTCATCAGTGACAGATACTGGATCAATTCTTGTTGAAGATGTCAACTACAAACCCCAGATTTCTGCGTTGATTCCCCCGGTAGAGGAGGTACAGGATGCAGAGGAGTTGTACCGGGATGTTCCAGCAGAGGAAGACTGTGTATTCAAAGGATTACTGAAAGACTTGCTGTCAAGCGTGGATGTGGATTTTTCTGATTCATCTCAGGGACTGGCTCTCGGCTCTGTCACTGGTCTTTTGTGGCCTAAAACTCCTGAAACAAGTCTCTCAAATAAAGTCCTCTTACAAAAGAGGAGAGGGAGTGAGGAACATGAAGAGGCAGATTCTCCGTCTCTAGAGTTACAGCAGGATGATTTAATGAGTCCTCACATAACTGAAACTTGTTTGTCTCAATATGAAGGTGAGGCAACACTGAATGGAGGTTATTTCCCTCAGGTAGCAGCTTTCAGCGCCACTTCACTCGACACACAAAAGTAGCAAGGACAAGAGCAACGCAAACTGCACTACTAAACCAAGTGGCAAAAAAGCATTATATAAGCACCACTATCACACTCTCAGTGACTTTGAGTTATTAAATAAGGAAATATGCATCATATGAGCTCTAATTTAAATCAACACAGTCAAACATGAAATTATTAAATGAATAAAAAGTATATATATTGTTAGTCTTTGGGTTTGGTTTAAACGTAATTGCACCAGGGCAATGGAGTTAAAATGTATATAATTTGACTCTTGGTTGGCCTGAATTTTTCCATATGTGATTACCCTGATCACTGTCAATGTATCTGTGTGGAGAAGTGGAAAAATAGAGAAATCTCTTCATCTGTGGTGTTAAAAATTCAATTTGTAAGCCTTGAAAATACAGTTTTCATCCGTTTGCAAAAGAGTTATTTGTTTGATAAATATGGGCTTGAAATGCCAAGACTGAGTTTTAATTTAGAGTACATTTACATCTAAATGGGAGAACAGGTAGGGGAATTGCATATTTTTAGAGCCCTCTCAGGATGCCAGGTTGGGAAAAAACTCCCAGAAATATTGAAGTGAGATGCAAATAAATATGTTTTAGAAAACATTTATGTTCACTTTTCCATTATTGCCACCATGAAGCTGGTTTTTGTTTTCAGTAATGACTTTACATTAATCTAAAGGAATGCTCTCAAGTTTGTTGAAATTATATTCAAGTTGACCAGATTAATCCAACACACTCAAAGGATTGAGGAGTGTAAAAACTTAATCTGATCCGGTTCAGTTACATTATGTGTATGCAAGATCATTTTCACACATGAATCTGCCACCAGAGTAGCTACACACCTTAATCTCAAGAAAAATCACTGGTATCCACCAGTGTAGGTGTCACACTCGCATCATTTATACAAGATCCTGGTGTCAAATTCGAACTGCTTGGATAGAAGTGAATCTCAGATAATTGCATTATCCTATTGAAATGATGCCATGGAGAATATACACCATACTTGAATAATAAACAAAGATTGTAAAAGGAATGGACGAACCTTAAAACCACGTGACCTGTAGGTTTCTGAAGAGCTGAAAAGAAGCTCATTGGGAGGTTCTTACCTTTGCCATCTTGGCACCGTTAGAGTCTCGTGACTCCTGGAAAACCCAAAAATGGCCGACGAGGAGGCGCTGAGAGGGGGGCTGTGAGCGTGGGGACGGATGGGATGAAACACTGATGTGTGGACAGGGTCAGTGAAGCCTTTCTTGATGAATTTGTGTGTGTATGTGATTGTCATTGCTGAACTTTGTCACATCACAGCAGAAACAGCCATCAGTCAGCTCACAGTCTCAGTGTGGATGTGCTGCTCTGAATGATAAAGGCATAGATATCAGTCAATAGTTTTTAAATCCTGGCAACAAAAAATTGTTTTGTTATGGTCACAGACCTTTTTTTGTTTGTTTTTGTTGTTTGTTTATTAAGTACAAATGATCACTAAAAGCAGGTTCATGTTGAACCATCTAACGCTATTGCAAGTGGATCATGTATGCTGCAGGTATGTTGAATCTAATCAGCTGTTCTGTATAGTATTGGGGTGTGACCTTTATGTTTCTGGAGTTGGCCGCCAGTGTATTTCTGAGCAGTGAAGTGGCATCAAGTGTGAAATTATTCCAAAACACACCCAGACAAACATCAGTCGGGGCTTTCCCTGCAACAACCAATGGTTCAGCCTTGGTACAGCGATGTGCTGCTGAACCCTGGGTGCTATGCTTGTATATGCCACCTGCTGTTCAACGCTGTTTTTTTCATTATTTCCTGAGAGTTCTCTCACTTCCTTCTTGATAATCAAAGTTTCAGGAGGGTTGTAAGAAATCTCCAGTGATCTAGATGTTTTGAAGAATCATCTGTGATCACGTCCGCTGATCTTTCATTCATTTTAAGTCCTGTATGGTGTCTGTATCTGTACGAATGTGGTGGAGCTTTACTGGGGGGGAAAGTCCCAGCCTGCACGACATGGGTACAAGGAATGAGGGTTGTGACAGACTTGGGCTGCGTGGAAAATGTGAAGATGTAAATTCAGTTGTAGGCTTGTTGTGCTTCTTTTTTGTCTTTGTTAAACCTCCATATCATTGCCAGAGCACCAGTGTGAGGAATCAGTGCACATCTATGAGGGAATAATGACAGGCGATTGTTTATATTTCGGTTTCTTCGTGCATTGATCATCACAAATATAGAAACAGCCTTTCACAGTCTGGGTGTGGACAGTGTCAGTGAAAACTCTCTAAGTGTTTGTGTGTGTGTGAGCGGGTGCGTCATAAATGAACTGTGACAGCTACTGGAGCTGCCTCAGCACTGTCAGTCAGCACGCAGTCTCAGTGTGGACGTGCTGCTCTGAATGAAGATGTTTAGGATCAAATACGATGGCAGATAAAGCTTCGACCATTTCAGAAGGAAATTACACTCAGGTGTGAGGTGAGGATGCGAGGTTTTGGTAAATTTGAGTTGTTGTTGTTTTGTTTTGTTTTTCCTTTAACTCCTTCTTTTATGGTTTTAAGCCTACCCAGCTGTAGCCATGCGTAATGTATTAACACAAATTCTGCTTTATAGTAAGAAAATATATGAAACCGAATTTGAACTCGTTAAAGCGCTGAATGGTTTCTTGTGAAGATTTAACCTTAATAAATATCTGAAAAATAAAAAGCCAATACACGAACAAGAGTCATAAATAGTTTTTATGTTTGTATTTTGCTTCTATTAAGGGAATGTATACATTCCCTTATAGCAACCCCTGGGGTGATGTAAGATGCATATGCAGTTTGTGGAGACTCGTGGCGACAATGTTCCGGTCCTGGTCCTGGTCCATTGTCGGCGCACTGACGGTGCTGGCCGCGCACCTCTGCGTTGGTAAGCTCACATAGCTTTGTGTGGAACAATTAAGTTAGTTATGTAACTGCTCGTATGTTTCCATTTGTGTTAGATACTTTTGAAATATGTGAAATCTGCCTGAGCAGGTGTGTTCACCTTTTATAGCTTATGTTGAAAAATAAAATCCAAACAGTTTCAACTTTACACAACAAGGCCAGCTTTATTGTAAAATTTTCATTTCTTTTTTTAGGTGACACATCCTGTGTCCTCTGGTCCAGCGCTGGACCTGTGGTGCAGTTGGGTTCCAGTTTCGAGGTATACTGCACCTTCAACTGCACGTGCGAGGGATCAATGTACAGCGGTCACTCTCCCAAAGTGCAGGGACACAAAAGACTGAATTCTTCAACTATATATTTAAATGTGATGAACATAACATCAACGAAAATGACCTACAGTTGCAACTGTAACTCCTATCCTGCACTGGACCCCTGTGGACTGGACATCTCAGCTGGGTGTAAGTGAGCAAAAAAGATGTAGTTATGTAGTTGTATTTCCAATTAGATCAATGCAACCTTCTAATTATATGAGTTTGCATGTCTGACTGTGCCAGCTGCTTTATTGTTAATGATGATGTGATGATGACTGTCTTCTATTTGCAAATTATATTTATTCAAAACTTAATTAGCCAAGAACTCCTGCAGGATGTTTTCCATTTAAGTTTAAATTGAAGTTTTTTAAGCTATTAAAGAAGGCAAAGTTGGTTCTGCTTTTGTTTCTTTGCTTAGCAAAACACTGTTCACAGTGAACAGAAGGCCTAATATGTTTGCTTTTTCTGGTCACAGAGGTGTTGCTCTTTTCTTACACATGCAACACAACAGTTCCTTAAACTGAAGCGTGCACAAAATATGAACAACACTGGCAAAGACTGTTCATCAAACAAGCCAATTATTTGTATTTTAAAACTAAGAAATAAACCAAGTCCTGATTATATACTTCTGAATCACAGTTCATAAGTTTGTTTTTAGGTCTTTCCAGTCAGTATTTAGTTTACTTGATCCCTCTTTGTCTTTGTCCAGACCCACCAGATTTCCCAGAAAACATTTCATGCACCTACAACATCCTAAGAAACGAGAGTGGAGTTGTGTTCTGCACCTGGAAAAGAGGACGAGAAACTCATCTTCAGAGTAATTTCATGTTCCAGTGAGTCACCAAAATATGCCATTTCTTAACTATTCTACCTATCCATCATATCATGATACAGTATATCCATGTACAGATTGTCAACTGAACCTTGGTTTTGTGTGTTTCAGGGTTAGAGCTGTATCTAAAAACCGCACAGAAGGGCCAGCGTTGTACAATATGTCCATAAAAGAAACTGAAACACTGTCAGCTAGTTTCAGTCTTCCCAGATCGGTCCAACTTATCTCAGTGTGGGTTCAAGCCCGAAATTTACTGGGTCTTGTAAAATCCCCCATCTTCAACTACACGCTCAGTGACATTGGTAAGGAAAGTAGTGAGATACCACTTCTGCACAGACATCATGTCTGCATTGACATTGTGAAATCCTTTGCAAGGCATGAAATCATGATGCCATGCCTTAAATTTCAAATCAGCTTAGGGAGTAAAAGCTTTCTTACTCAAACCTTCATACTTGTGTTGATAATTACTCAGTCTCCATCCTCCTTTCCAAGTAACCATCTGTAATAATACAACATTCATGTTGTATGACCTTTGCAGCATTTGCTTTGACTGTTGCTCAACATTTTTTTATTGTAATTTGTCCCATTTCCTTGTGTTCATCTGAGCAGTGATGCCATCAGCACCTGTTCTTGGTCCGCCAGATTGCACGTCCAGGAAATGCATCATCAGAATGGAGAAGCCTGTACGGACTCAGCACCTGCAGATTCAATACAGAACTGAACATCAGGAACAATGGACAACATATCCAGACTCAGTAAGAAGTCATTAAGTTTGAGTTTGGATTTTAAAAACTTAAGGGCTTCTGATGAGATGTCGAACTTACAAAAGACGTAGTTACTGGATGTTCACCTCTCACCTGCTGTCTGCTGATTCAGAGCTGGAACAGAAATGAGTGGCACAGCTGATGTGTGAAGAAGTGAATTCATAATGATGCTCAAGTCAGGAAATTTGATCCCTTGTGCTCTTTCATCTGTTTTCTACTGTATGTTCATCAGTGGCCCATTTTCACGAGCAAAATGTCAAACTGTTAATATTGAAACCTGAGTTTAAAACACAAAACATCATTTGGATTACTGACCAACAGGTAATGCAGGAGAGTTCATCCCAAGCCTGGTCTGTCTCCTTTCTGGAGCCCTACAGGTTGTACCACTTCAGAGCCAGGTCCAAATTCAGCACGGGCCTGTGGAGTCAGTGGAGTTCAAACATTTCCAGCTGGACTCAGGAAGAAGGTAAGCAACCATCTGTTCGCTTTTTATTTTAAAATGCAGCTTATTCTGTTCACTTGCAAATGTATGTCACTTTATCATTGTAAACTATCTGACACCTGTCTGGTTCCTGTTTCATTCTCTCTGGGTTTTTTTGAGGCTGTTATCAGTTCATCACTGACTGCAAGACTGATGCTTATGAGCCAATGAAACAGGCGTTATCTGTTTAAAGTAAAACCGCTTATCACTGATAAGCATTTCGCACAATATATTGAACTGAGATTTGTATTAGATATCCCTAGTAAACTGTATTCAGACACATTTTTCTAGCAATTAAACACTGAGTGGCATTGAAGACAGGTAGAAGACAGGAAAGTAATGCTTCATGGGAAATGTTGCTACATCTTTGTACTACTGATCGTGTGAAGATATGCAGGTCCTTTATGTATACGTATATGTATTTTTAAATGTGTGTGTAAGCTGTGAATGTGCAGGTGACAGGTCATCGGTTTCCACTTACAGCAAACCGTAAAAGGCGTCACAGCTAAAGAGGATGAAAACATTTTACATAAGTACCATCAACTGTTTATTTATCAAAATGGATTATTTACACTTATTTGTGTGGGGTGATTGAGTGTGAAGATGCCCTTTTATCTATTCACAGATAGTACATTTGTATAGAGATCTATCTTTTAGAAGTTATCAGAAGTTCCACCATGTTTTAGTAGATTCAAACTAGAAAAAAGACATGAAATGACCAGTTTCCTTTATTTTCATGTGAGATTTTAATTCACAGCTTCCTGCTGCAAGTTTGTTGGTTTCAGAAGATTTCAAAGTAATTTGCATCCAAAGTATTTTCCAAATATTAGAAAAACCTCAAAGGAAAGGTTGGCACTGTTGGTACAGATGCATTACTTCACCAAAAACACGCAGAATTTCTTTAAGAACACACATTAAAACCTCTTTTTATTTCTTTTTTGTTTCTAAGCTCCAGCCCAAGCACTGGATGTGTGGTTTGCTCCTGCATCTGACTCTAAATCCATGAAAGTCTACTGGAAGGTAGGTTTTCATATCTAATCAATTAATCTTCGAAACATATAAATCTATGTATATTTTTTCTATCTATCCAGGGGACTATATGAAGCAGTAGGACCTGGGTTTGCAAACCCTTAAGAATTGATTTATTTCATATATGACCTGAACCATCAGAGAACTTTGCACAAATCTTTGAAGTAGATAAAGAAACCTTACGAGGACATTACGAATGATGAGAATGAACTCACAACACATAGTTTGTCTGTTGCTTTCAGTATGACCCTGTAAGCAATAACTGGAACTCAATGTTTCAAGTAAATATTAGTCTTGTAAATCAACTTAGAGCAGTTTTGGGCTCTCCTTTTCACAGATTAGTCCAATCTTTATGCTCCCTAGCTAATTGAAGCCTTTTTCTCTGGTTAGTCTCACTGATTAGTGGTTTTCTTATCTCTACACAGCTGTTCAGTCCCAACCCTTTGAGTTTCTCTTCACAGTGTTTATGTAGAAATGTTCTTACTTCCACTATTAAACATAGTCCTGAGTTCTACTGTTGTTTTTCTTAAATCAGATTTCACCAAACGTTTAA
The DNA here is from genome assembly GCA_037177055.1 of Atherinosoma microstoma. NCBI lineage: Eukaryota > Metazoa > Chordata > Actinopteri > Atheriniformes > Atherinidae > Atherinosoma > Atherinosoma microstoma. The sequence goes on along the minus strand of JBBBVU010000015.1, from coordinate 22,831,152 downwards.
GTGATCACCGATCACCATCATTCAGGATTTTTGTTCCTGATGTCTTCTTCTGGAAGACAATGGTCCCCTCTATCCTTCTAGTTTTTAATAATGTATTAGAGTGTTATTAACCCAATTTTAGTAGTTTCTGAATTTCCTTAGATGTTTTCTCTGCTTGATGCCAGTGATTTGACCCTTTTGCAACATTTTTTCCACAACAACGGGATGTGTCTTTCCACATGGTTATTTAAGAAATGAGAAGCTGAGTGCATCATCTGGGGTTAGATAACTTGTTGCCAGCTGAAAGATAATTGTCCATGCAGTTATGATCCAATAGGAGGCTCATACCTGTTTTTAATTCTGTTTTATTTTTGGCCAGCCAGTGTATATGCGATGTTGATTTTTTATATTTTTTTTTCATTTATTTAATTTTGCAGCATAAAAAAGGACAATAACAAAAAAGGTAATGAAATAAGAATAGTAAGTGCCGGAAAGGTTAGAAACTCTATATGGCCTTATAAAGAACAAAAATTACAAAATAAATAAACAACATCAAGAGAGAAGGCAACAACAAACAACAACAAAAACATGAGCATGTATATTTGTAAAGTAATTGTGTTGGAGATTGATGAGTATTTGTAGGAGACAATGATATAATGACAAGGATACTGGAAAAGCAGCTATTGGGAGTCTTGATTTCTCAGGTAAACTTTCATTCCTGACTTAAAATTAGTGAAGGATGAAGCTATTTTTGCTACATGACGATGAGAATTCCAGACTATCAAACCTCTGTAAGCAAAAGAAAACTGAGAAAAGGAAGATGAAGTTTCTCCGTGTGTCTTGTGTTGAGAGAATGGATCTGAGAGTTATGTCACAATATGAATCATTTTGTCTAATTCAATTTTAGGTCAACTTTTCTAAATTGAAATATATTTGAAGGGATTCACAGACTTTTACGCTTTGTATGTTTTTATTTTAATCCCCATCATGATTAAAACTGTGCGGCACAAAACAGTAAAGCCGTTGTAGGTTTCATGAGTCTGGGGGTTTTCAGGTCCCCGACTGTTTGTCTTTGTGTGTTTGTGGTGTTGTAGTCATAGTAACAACTTCTGATCTTCCTGCTTTGCTTTATTGTTCTGCGCAGACTAAAGGTCAAACCTTGACCACTTCTAATGTGCGAGATCCTCAAACAGACACACATGAACACATTCCCACCCTCTACCACACACACACACCTTTATTTTCTTAATGTCACACACAGCTACTGAGAGGTAAGTGAAACCTGACAGCATCACCACAGTTTCAGTTTACAAGAAAAACGAGGAGCTGAACAGAAATGAAGTCTTACACACTCATCTTGGCGTGTGGTTCATGTTGACTGGCCTGTAAATCCATGACTCGTGCAATCGCTTCCTTTTCCTTCTTGTCTGCAGTCGCCAGCTTAAACACATATGCGGTGGTGAAGTTTTGATTTAATTTAAAACATTCCTGTGATTGCAGGAGGCTAACATGTCCACCTCCAATGGGAGAATCCTAGAGTTCACAGTCAGAGTTTACAGCCCAAATCTGAGCATCACTAACCTCGCTAACGTCAGCGCTCACGTCAGGAGTTACTCTGTGCCATTTTGCGCTGACTGTGAAGTGACAGTGTGGGCTCGCAACTCCAAAGGTCTCTCACCTCCTGCCACCATGAAAACCCTTCGCACAAAAGGTAAAATATGCAATAAAATGATAAAACAAAGCCCACAAAAGAACAAAAAGTGCTTAGCTGAATGCTTGTTGGGTTATGCATCACTCTCAGCTGCACATCTCTCCAGTTCTAAAATATAATCTACCTTTTTTATTTCAGCCAAGCCTCTTCAGGATATGCGAGCAACAGCAGACAACGACATTATTACCATCTCCTGGAGAAAACCTGAAACTGCACCCACCATGTACGTGTTGGAGTGGTACCCAGAAGGCCACATGTTGGAGGAGCTTAGATGGCTCAGGCTGGGCAAGAATGACAACAGCACTGTCATCTCAGGTGGGAAGTTACACAGCAGAGCCGGTGTTGAAAGACTAAGTTGATCACTTTAAAATACATATAGAATAGACGTGCAACCATACATACATGCACAATTGTTTCCATTTGTAGAATTTGTGAAAATGGCAAACATTGAATCATTATCCACTGCATCGATTTATCGTATCTTAATCAAAATAGTGATTTTCACCCTATTGACTCTGTTTAATTTTCCATAACCTCCTCTACTTTCTCTTCACTGTCCTTGTGTAGATATAAAACCATCCGAGTGCTATGAGGGGGCTGTGTATATCTTCTACAATGAGAGCTCAGTGAGTAGGACCAGATTTGAACGAGTCGCCACTCAGGAGTCAGGTATGCTCTGAAAGGAGTTTAACTTTCTTATTAAGTCTGTGCCGTATATTATTTTCTGAGGACAAGATATAAAATTGTAATGCTTTGATACAATCTGAGTAAATAAATATGTTGTATTGAGCAATGCTTTTGGGCTTCTGCTTGTTGTTTGCAGTTCCAGAAATTGGTCCATCAGTCCAAGAAAAAGTGGAAGGAAACACAGTGATGATCACCTGGAACAAACTTCCCAGGGGTCAGCTCGGGGGTTGCATCACCAGTTATACCATCTATCTGCAGAACAGCAGCGAAGAGAAAACGATTTGTAAGAACAACTTTCACTGTGGTTGTTTTAGAATTCACAAAAATAAGACTTGCATTATGTTTGAAATTCATATTTGTGACACTATTTTTGTTCTTTGACAAAAGAAAAATAAATCTAATGTGTACGTTGGTAGTTTGTTTTTCTATGTGCAAAAAGGATGTGGTATCAAGTTAAAACATTGTGGTGGAGAAGCTCACCAGTACAGAGCTGCCACCACTGTTTGCTCATTTGTCGAAAACACAGCTTTATTTAAGCTCTTCTTGTTCATGAATACAGACTGGCTGCTTTACCCATGTTGTTGTTTTTGGAAGTAATTTCATTATTTAGGAGATAAAGGAGGGTATTTCAGGGGTTTTTTCTGAGTAAAGGGGAGAATTCTGATTCAAAAGACTGAAGGAAACTAAAATACACTGTTGTCTATAAAGTTGTGTGTTATCATATTATATGAGTGATTTTGCTGTTGTGTGTATCAACACATTTTCAGATTCTGTGGAAGCATCACAGAGGATGTATAAAATCCCAGATTTGTCTCCCGACGTCTACATCTTATGGATGAGCGCTTCAACTTCCAAAGGAGAAAGTTCTGCAGGTCAAAAAATAAAGATCTTCATCGAGCGTAAGCAGCTTCTTTTTTTTCTTTTTAAGATATTCAATAATATTCACTTATTTGCAAAGTAAATACCAAATAAGGACTTTCTGGTGTCTCCACTGGTTTATTGGCAGATGTTTCAGCAACATTCAAGTCCATAATCTTACATAAAACTACAACTAGTGCTTTTTAAATGTTAGGGGTTTCAAAAGAAATGAAAAAGCTGTTTACGCAATTCGCAATACAGATTGTGCAAAGCTGGCTGTTTCCAGCTAAGACAGCTAACTGGTATTTGTACTGATGTGGTTGGAGGAGTATTAAGATCTTAGGTTCTGTCTTTATTTTGTGTGTGTGTGTGTGTGTGTGTGTGTGTGTGTGTGTGTGTGTGTGTGTGTGTGTGTGTGTGTGTGTGTG
>JBBBVU010000015.1:22795639-22827389 GCA_037177055.1 Atherinosoma microstoma | reverse complement strand
GTGTGTGTGTGTGTGTGTGTGTGTGTGTGTGTGTGTGTGTGTGTGTGCGCGTGTGTGTGTGTGTGTGTGTGTGTGTGCAGGTGTGTGTGTGTGTGTGTGTGACAGAGAAAGAAGATAAAGGTTCTGTTGAATGAAAATGACCTCCGTTGGTCTTTGACATTGTTGTACTGAACAGAGCAAACACCATCACCAACATAAATCCTCAACATTAACCCTTTCATGCATGAATTATTAAGAAACAATGCCACATTTTTGACATACAATAATTTACTTCCAAAGACAAATACAGTCATGCTTTTTTACGTCTTCATCATATTTTACTTTGTATTTATTTAATGTATTTTGATATATTCTTCAAAATTATTTATGTTCTTTTTTTTATCATATTTCTATGTGAATTTTATATAAAAAATATGGCTGTATCGTTCTCTTTTCCTGTTTATCACTAAAGAAAATTTGGCAATTGCAATATATGTATGTACAGTGAGTGGCAGTGTATAGCATGACTCAATGACGTCCCATGAAGCGGCAAAATTACAACTATTCCATCCCCACCCATGAATATACTAGATAACAGCTGTCAAATAGGCGTCCATTGTAGTGGACAGTATGCATGAAAGGGCTAAGTAGGGATATGATCTTTCAGGATCAGTTGTGTATTTATTTTTGGATTGTGTATCACATTTCTTGGTACGTGCCCATCAGGCTGGGGGGAAGGTGACTGTGCACCCTGCAAGCACTGATTTGTAATTACTTGATCGGCTTCTAAATGAAATATTTCAGCTTAATTTAATAAAAGATTTCATGTTGAACAAAGTAACAATGGGTAATATGCTTCTTAAACATTTTGCTAAAACATAATGAAATGAAAATCATAAAAGTAAAACTGTCCCTGTTAGGCAAACTTCTTTTTCTTTTCCAAAGAGCTTAACCCTTTAACAGCATTCACATCATATGTAGTACACACAGATTCTGAGACCTGTTGCTGTAGCTCAGGTGGATAGAGCTGTCGTCTACTAAACAGGAGGTCGACGGTTCGATTTCCCCTGACTACATGTCGAAGTGTCCTTGGGCAAGACACTGAACCTTCCGATGTGCCTATCGGGTGTATGCTTACACCAAGCACCAATATAGGTGCTGTATGAATGGGTGAATGAACATGTAGTGTCAAAGTGCTTTGACTGGTCACTTGACTATACAAGTACAGTCTATTTACCACATCACCCTATGGTGAAAACTTGTTGGATACAATCTGATACTCATCTTCTGCCCTCTGCTGGATATCTTTTGGACTACAATAATTTTGACATATGTGGTAATTAACCATATATGCCCTTTTTTTCTCTTTTTTCTTACATTTTTAGCGGACCAAAAGACAATTCAGTTTTAAAAAAGAATGTCCTTTTCTTTCTTTCTTGGGTCCAGGTTTAAAGGATTAAACATACATTATATGAAATATGAGTCAATAGGTCATTGTGAAAGTAATTAATTCCACTTTCTAGTTCTTCCTCAGTCTTTAATGTGCCTATAAATCACAACATTCATGAAAATTACTTCCTTTATCAACTTAAACATTTTTTTATCTTAATCAGAGTGGCCAAATGTGTCCCATAATCTTACATTTCTGTTTCTCTGACACTGTTGCAGAGGATTCCCAGCTATCCCTCATACTAGTGTGTGTGGTCGCCGCCCTCATGGTGCTGTTTCTTCTATGTCTGTGCCAGAGTTCAACGATAAAACAGAGGTACGTGTGCGACAGGAACTCTATAAGGCTCTATAGCTGTTCATTTACAGCTTTGCTGGAAACGTAAAGCAATTGTAAATGAAATTTAGCAGCAATAAAAAGCTGTTTGTGTTGCACATTCCTTCCAGGTTCTGGGAGTTTTTCCAGTGCCTCATGCTCGATGTTGTGCCAGATCCTGCAAACAGCAAATGTGTGATAAAATGCATCGAAGAGCAGGTAGTTATGTAAGAGAATAAAAATCGGTCTATCTTGCAGACTTCACTGTATCTGACTTTAGCAAGTGTCTCTCCCTCCAAACAGGGCAAGATGAACTCCAACCCCCCATCTGGTAACTCCACATTAACTCGGAATGAAGAAGAGACCATCCTGGTGGATGTGGAGGAGCTGTCCATCCAAGAGATGGAAACTTCCAAACCCACAACCATCTCACTGCTCCCTCCTCTCACCGATACCAGCCCAAAGACTAAGCGGTATCCCATTCTGACCGTCTACCTTAAGAGCATCTCCCACGACTCAGACGAGAGCTCAGACCACACACAGACTTCAATGGCCACCAACACAACTACTGGCTACATCTCACCAAACACCATGGAAAATGAGGATGATGAGTTTTCGGACGTGGATGACTTTTCACACATCTTCCCCAGCAACAACTTCCTCTTTGAGCCACTGATGTGTACAGGAAAGCTGACTTTGGATGCAGTGAAAATTGACTGTAGTGAGTTCTTACAGAGCACATAGCATAACTCGGAATCAGAGATGACTGTTTTCAGGAGAGAAGCAATGACTAGAGATGACAGGTTTCAGGGGGGGTTTTTTTGTTTGTTTTATTTTAGCTAAAGCTCCTGGCTGAGATGCATCAACTACCTTCTTGCCTAATGAAATCCGAACTGTACCTTGTTAAAGTCTAAGCTTCAGTTATGCAGAAATCATTTCATGCATTACAATTGTTTGTTTTTTTGTAAAATGGCAATGGGCACACTAACAGGAATAAAATGTACAGCCTGCTACAGATAGTTGGAATTTTTCCCAATATGGTCTCGTCTTTACAGGAAAGGTTTGGATTACCATAGAAGGACAAGTACAACACCAAAATGTTCTCTTCAAGCATCATTGTTTACATCTGTGCTTTTCCTTCCATCACACACAAATGTCCTCAGTGTTTCTCCAGTTCAAAAATCCCAACACATACTTGACTATTCTGTATGTAACTCATCCTTCCTCTGTGAGGACATGAGGCTGCGTGTAGCTCAGCTGGATGAGCCTTAACCCCAGGTCGGCCCAGGTTTGAATCCTGGCTTGGAGCTATCTGCTACAAGAAGAGATTAAACTGGCCCAATTACAACTTATTGTAATATTTTACTTCTGATAAAACACGGTATTAAATGTCTGCAGCCAAGTAGGTGAGCCGGAGGTTTAAATTGAACCCAAAGGTGCTTGAGAACAACAGTGAACATGACGGCATGACATTAACTTGCTGATGGGCACCATGTTTTCTTTCTATCACTTAATGGCAACAGTGTACTACTTGCTGCATGTATGGTTTCAATTCAGCAATCCAACAAAAGAAATCTGATGCTGCAGTCATGTGAGTCTGCAGAAATCATACAATCATATGAGCACTGAGCAGAATTGTATCGTTAGGGGACTGACGAAGCCTTTTATACACAAGTTGTTCAACAGCAAAGAAGCTCCAGCCTGTATGGTAAAGTGGGTTTTAATAAATAAATAAAAAAGCTTATATTGAATTAATCCTATTATAATCTTGATTAAATTGATGAATTCTATTTAAAATTGGAGCTGATAAGCATGCTACATGTGCATGTATTGTATATGGTAACTCATCCTCAGGATGAATGAAGGAAACATTTTAGTGATGACTAAGTTACTAAAGCTCAGTTTCTAGGAACTGCAAATGTGCCAGCACATCCAAGTAAATTTTTCAATAATTGATGTATACTTCCTGTCCAGAAAGAAGTCACCACCTTTAACTAAGCAAGTGATTACTGCACAGATGATGTTTCAGCTGGCAGGTTATTCAACCCTAACTGATGAGGTGGGTAGCTTATTTCATTTCATTCAGAAGTCACATCTTGTGGTCATGGAAAAACTGTCCGTTCATTTCACAAGAGTCAAATTATCGGCATGCCTCAAGCAAAGAAAACCTCTAAGGTGATGCTGAAACTACTCTAACTGGTTAAGAACTGTCCAATGCGTCATTGAAAACTTCCAGGTAGAAATGGGATTAAAACTTTTTTTTTTTTTTAATGATCGGGTTTGTTAAATCATAAGTGATTGTCAATGTGATGGAAACTCAAAAGAATGGAGCCGACAGGTGCGTAGCCATAAGAAAACAGCTTATCAGTGAAGTTAATTGGGGAAAAAATGCTTCAATTTGCTAAAGATTGGACTCTGGAGAAATGGAAGGTCATGTGGGCCGATGAGTCCAGATTTACCCTGTTCCAGAGTAATGGACCCACCAGGGTAAGAAGAGAGGCAGATGAAGTGATGCTCCCATCATGCCTACTGTACACACCTGTGGGGGCAGTGCTAGGATAGGGGGTAGCTGCAGTTGATCAGGTCTAGGTTCAGCAACATTATGTCCAAAGAATGAGGTCAGCTACCTGAATACTGAATGAGCAGGTTATTCCATCAATGGATTTTTTTAAATTTTTTATTCCATGGCACAGGTATATTCCAAGATGAGACTACCAGCATTCTTCAGGCTCAGCGTGGGACATCGTTTCCACACATGGATTGGCCACTACATAGTCCAGATCAGCAACTCTAGGGCGATGGCTTTGCATGTTTTCCTGCTTCAGCCCACCAGACTCAAATTAATGGGTCCTTGTGCTACTTAAGCTGTTGGATCCATTTCATATGAATCAGGTGTGTTGGAGCAGAGAGAAATCTAAAACCGATGGGACAGTAGCCCTCAAGGACCAGTTACCCACCCCTGCACCCGTTTCTAACACGAAAAATTTGAGAAACTCTGGACAGACGTAAATGTGACATTGCAGAAGTGCAATTTAACTGAACATGTAGTAATCAAAGCTAGACTTTTTTTTATACTGGCAGTGCATTTGAAAGGAAAAGCTGGTGGCTCAATATCTAAATGGCTTATACATGTCTGCATGTGTAAGACTTGGCTTTATATTGTCTGGGAAGAAAAATTAATACTTCTGTATTTGTCTTTTCAGTGGAAGCAGTCAAGCTCTGAAGATCTAGTTAAGAGCGATTCTGAATTTTTATATCAGGGCAAATAATTTCATATTCTGCATTTAGCCACAAAAACACAGAAAATAAAGATGAGAAGTCTGGAAAAATGGCCTCATCTTCATTTTCACCTCCCAGCTGACCACTGATTCTCAAGGTATCACCAGAGTTGCAAGGCCTTCTCAAGTTTCGATGCACTCACAAAAACAAACATTTTTTAAAGCTTAAGACAACACAAGTAAAGCACATATGTAAATGCATTTTGCCTGAAGCAGGCAGGGTAAAAAAAAACAAAATAACAGTGCAAAAAAATTTGTCGACCACCTTTATTTACCGACAGAGGTCTAATAGCAGGGCTAGAATTCACACATTGTAGAGCAATTTAGTTGTCCACACAGGGGACAACCGTATTTCTTTCAGAGCAATTATGCAGTGGTGCCAGCATGGAAGCTACAGAGCAAGTTAACAGTGGAGGAAAATATCAGCACAGAACAGACTGCTGAAACAAACTGAAGCTGGGGCTGAATTTCCACCCGCGGAGTGTGATAACAGTCAGAGAAGGTCTGGGGGCTTCAAGAGGTCTCCAGCCACATCTCAGCTGTGTAGAAACACTTCCTCTCCTTATCACTGAAGTAACAAGAAAGGTATTAACTGCCTTGCACATGTTGAAAGACCTAAGATAAAATGGGCAAAGAGGAAGAAACACTGGATGGTGAATATCACCTCAAATACGAGAAAAATCAGAACACACGGACACATCCTTTCAGCTTCAAATCAATCCTTTTGATAAAATGGATCAGGTTGATATTTGAGTCATCCCCAATGCGTTCCTCCAAAATGACCAAATGTTGCTCCTTTAAAACATCACACTTCAGTACAAAACCTTAAATTCAGATTTAGGTGCCATTTCAACAATGCAATCAAATGTAGGCAGCATCTCCATCAGATGTGTCTTATTTGCACCTTGTGAAATACAGTCTCTGAAAGAATTTATGAAAATAGTTGAGATTTACAGGCCAAAGATCATACAAGAATAGACCTCCTGTATAAAATATAAAACAATAACCCAGTGCGAAATATTTAAAAAAAGAAAAGAAAAAAAAAATCCACAGATCTCAATGAGTGAAGCTGTAACTTCATTTGGTGTGGCTGAGCTTACAAGCTTGGGTTGAAGCTCCGCGGCGCCCATTTTTACGCGAGCCAGGAACAGCACACGCCACGCTAAAAGGTACTCTTTTGCTTACATTTCAAAATGCGTATTTTCAAGCAGCAAATACAAAACATTTTCAATGGACAATGCATAACCTCTGAAAAAAATACTGTATGAAAACATCCCTGCTACTTTGTTTCCAAGTACAAAACCTCTACCAATAAGCTGCTCCAGAGTAGCAAGAAGTCCTTTTCTCTTTTTTTTGTTTTTTTTGTTGTTTTTGTTATGTATATTTTTTTTTCCATCTTTGTTGTTTTTATTGGGTAAAACTCAGTCCTCACATTGAGTGCCAGTTATGACAGTCTTCTCCATCATTTAACTTTGCTGAAGGATCCAGGAACATGCAAGCCTCGTAGTGGAGGTGCTCAGAAGGCTCCTGTAGGCCTGAGAGTTTGCAACCAGGGCTTAAGCCAGGGCTGGGAAGGCCTCTGGGTCATCCACATTTGGCACAGACGCAGATGACTATCAAGAAAGGTAAACAAGTAGGAATTAATGACAAACGACCAGAGTATTTTTTTTAAAGTGACTTCATAATTACATTTCTATTAGAAAACACTCCTCAAGATACAAAATAATTGGACTTAAAAATAAAAAACTTTTTTCAGCCAATAATGTCTACATTTACAAAAGGTCAGCTTTGCTTCCAGTTACGTACCCTGTCAGTCCTTCCTCCACGGACTGGCCTAGTGGTTTCCCCTCGGCCGCGGCCTCCCCGGCCGCCGCGTGGCCCACCACGCCCACGGCCTGGACGGCCCAAATCTCCGAAGTTTATCTCCAGTTGGGACGTAATGTCATTGGCTGGTTTCCGGAAGTGAGGCTCTTCCTCTCCCGGCTTTACAAATATAGAAAGTTTCAGTCTTTAGTGATGGCAAGCTTTCCTTATTTTGCTTATGTGTACGATTTGTGTTTAGTTTTAACATTTATAACAATGCTAGAATTTTACCTTGGGTTCCTCAACCTCAGGGTCAATCAGATCACATTTCTTAACCTGTGTTGAAAAAGTTCAAAAATGGTTGCCCACTTTAAGAAAATACAGAGGAATGATGCCTGCACCAACAAAAGAAACTGAATTACAAATAATGATTTCCAGGGAAACTAGGTCATGTTTCAGGTATCAAGCGAACTGTATGTATAGGTAGAACATCATTATTCATAAGTGTAACAACTGTAGCATTAAGTGAAAATAGTTTTTACACATTATCATTTATAAAACCGGCCTGAATATTCAGAGAATATTTGTTCTGTTCTCAATCAACTTGTGGCTCACTTTTTACTTCACTTTGTCTCAAGTCTCTTATATTGCATATAATCAGCCAATAAATCGGTACAGGAAATCCCTTCCAAAAATCCAATTTATCAATCATTAAAAACTCCAGACTGTAGCTTAAAATTCTGCTCTTTCATTTATACCCCATTATATCTAAAAATTGTTTTCATCGATCTGAAACTTCCAGTTAATCAGGATGTACTGTACAGTGGTGTGTTTGTAATAAACTTACAGTATATGGTGAGCAGCTGTAATAAATCTGTGTTTTATGTGAACAGAATGATAATAGGATCGCTACCTATTGAGTTTTTTAAAAAAAAACCTGAACAGGATAACATTGTTTGAACTTGCAAAGCAATCTTTGGAGGATGCACAATATTCAAGTTAGAAATGTGTCTGTCTCATTAGCTTCACAGTGGATTAAAACATATTTGACTTTGCCAATAGTTGCTTGGTTGTGAAATGAATGTTATATAAAAATCAAGTAAGCAGTTAGCTAATGCTAGTTGCCCAGCAATAATAATAATAATAATAATAATAATAATAATAATAATAATAATAATAATGTGATGACAATTGACTGATGCTAGCAGCAAAACTTCAACGTACACTTTATAAATCCACCATCAGGGGATTATGTACATTAAATGTATAGTTTTCTCATACAGTTCCAATCATGACTTACCTCTGCCTTGGACTTGTGCAACACAAATCCTTTGTTCCAATCAGCGCCCTCGTTGGCTTTACGGATGTTGAATTCTACCTTTGCCCGTTCCTTGTCCTGCATGGCCTTCCACTCATCCAGAGTCATCTCCTTGGGGCCTTCTTCCTTCACTTCCTCAGCCTCATTCTCCCTTCAACACACCAAATGAGATAAATGTTAGTATCATCAACACCACCATATTTCAATGTAGCTGCTGTTTATCAGGAATCTGCGTTTATGTTTTGTAGTTCATGACTTTGAAACGATTAGGATTTGTTGGTCTACAAATTTTATCTAAAGACTCAAAATGTTCCAAATATTATTACAGCTATATGCAATCTTAGATGTACTGGAAGGTATTAAATAAAAGACTTACTTATTCTCAGAGTCAGCAGGTGGGTGCTCCTCTCCTTCAGGGTTCTCCTCAGTGATGTTAGATTGGTCAAGTTCACTATGAGGGGAAAAAGAAATTATCAGAAGTCAAATTCTTGTTCACCAAAGCTTTCTGAATGTACAGGTTTATGTTCCACTCAAACACTTTGCCATAACTTTTAAAGAAAGAAAAAATATGCCAAATTTCTGGCTTACTCTATGTACATGTACTCACTTAAGTTCATCTTTGACAGTGCCCCAGTTGTGAGATCCACTTCCTCCACGCTTCTCCTCACCTTTCAGACTACTGAAACAACATCTGCTTTAGCCACGATCACAACAAATGCACTGCATTAAAAAAAACCACTCAAACGGTCTTGACCACACCTGGTGCGACACAATTTCCCTTTTAATTCAATGCAGGAACTCAAAAAGTACTTACGATTTGTCGCTGCCGCTGTGTCTGTCAAATTCGCGTTTTCCTCGGGAATCAAAGCCATCGCTGCGACCCATGCCGCGTCCTCTGCCTCCACGGCCTCCCCTGCCGCCGCCGCCGCCACCACCACGTCCCCTCATTGGCCGGTCACCGATGGGCCTGAAGAGATTCCCAAAAAGACTCGTGAGAACATTGACATGCACATGTTTGTGCGTGTCCAGCTGTTTCAGAGCAACATTTACAGAACATCAAAACCCAATATTCCATCTCTTTAGCTAAGGTTTTTATCACCACCCCACAGTCCTGAGGGAAATTTCAGACAGTTCTGCTGCTAAATACTTCACTATGTTCAATAGCTGTTTTTTCTAAAATTGTCAGCTGTTTGATGCTTAGCTATACCACATGTATGAGAGCCACTGCAGAAACAGCAAATGATTTTCTATCAGTTAATCACAGCAAGTAAATCGAATGCTTTGAACTTTTGACAATGCTTTTGCATTATTATAAAACTGCAGAGTGCAGTTGCTTTAGATTTAGTTCAGGATTTACTAGTCCAGTGTATTTCATTAAAACATTGTGCAGAAACCAAAATAAAAAACCTTTTAGCCTCATGTTTAGGTAGAAAAGTGTCCTGTATGATGTTACAATGATGAATTGATTTGGCCTTACACACTTGATCACTGTTTAAATATCTTCATGAAAATTTGACTCACTTTTCCACTGAGAAATCGCCGCCCTCAGGCTTTTCGCCAGCTTCACCAGCAGGCCTCTCAAAGCGACGAGGTGGCCGCCTGTCCACAGGTCGTCTGTCTGCCGGGGGACGACCCTCTCCCTGGCCGCCCTGAGGTCTGGAGCCTTCGCCCTCTGGCTTCCTGCCCATTCTCCTCATACCAGCACCTAGGGTTGACCACAACAGGAGGATTAGACGACCAATAGCACCGATGAACCCGGACCCACTGCTGAGTCCGAGAAAGAGAAACAAAGGTGATTGTTCTGTTTAAGTGGAGCAAGTAATTCCAATTAATGTGGAAAAAAAGAGAAGCTGATCTTTTGCGTTAATGCAATATACAAACAATTCAATGGAACAAACAAGTTTTTAGTATAATTACTTGGAGATTACATTGGCTTTTTTGATGATACACAATGATTTTTTTATTTTTTAAGAAAAGTGAATAGGTCAGTTAAATCAAAAGGGTCCCCCCAGTTACAATTTACACCAAGCCAATGTTACAGTTTGCTTGGCATGCTGTTAACTGTCACAGGCCTAATGTGACACAACTAGTCCCCACCCATTGACTAAATCACCCGATACCAAAATAGATCTCCTCCACTACACAGAGGCAGCTGGTTGCACCACAGTCTGCCACCTGTCCCATCTTCTCTTGAGCAAGCAGATATGTGCTTACTTGACAGCCAGACATGAGAATGGCAAACTTTCAGAATCCAAACTCTACAGATTCCCATCACTGGATGCTTCACTGTATTCATGTACATTTACTTTTACGTGGATAAATTGTATCCAAATGTATACTTTACTATACGTTTAGTGAACTACATATTATACAGTGACATCTACATGTGCAGGGCCACTAACTGTCGAAGAAAAAGTAAATACACCAAGGCGCACCGATCACGTACAGTCTGCGCTACCGGGAAGTAAGCGTGGAGGCTGTGTCTTAACACGCCCCACATTACTACAGCCACGAGGTTAGTAACCACGACTGAGGTGCTGCAGCTAATATCTAAACTGTGTAATCCAGGAATCCTAGTATTACTTATATAATGACAATAAACTATATTCACGAGTTTTAAATAACTCAAGCTTCGGTGTCCTGTTTCAACAATTTAAAGTAATAAGTACTAGTAATAATTATCCAGTTTCATGCGGTTCTGAGTGAAAACAGCAACAGATGATGTCATTTAAAATCGAATGTCGACATCGACTAACGTTTCTACTGGCACATGCACGCGACGTTCTCCAGTTAGCTAGGCTCTCAGGCTTGCTCCTGTTCCAACAGGCCTATGAGGGCAAGCCAAAACAAAATGGCCCACTGTTTATTACTGGGTAACATATGCGCAAAAATTATAAATAATAAAAATAAAACCCCAGTAACATACATTAGTATGAATGTCATAGTTTCAGCAAATTACAGCGCAAAGGTGTACTAAAGCAGCCACGCGGACCTCATGTCACGGGGCTTAGGATCGTTGCTAGCTAGTAAGCAAGCAACTTAGCCTGTTAGCTTAAAAAATTTAGTTACTGCTTGACAACACAAAGCTTTAGGTCCTGAAATAAGTTACCATCTTTCTTAAGCGAAACAGGTGCCTGGGTCTCCTCCTTCTTATCAGCCAGGGGAGTCTTTCTGTCTTTTTGGGACTCCTTTTTAGGCTGCTTTGCAGCCTGGGCTGCAGTCTTGGCGGGACCAGGGGCAGCAGCCTCCTTCTTCTTCTTAACTTCAGCTTGCTTCAACAGCTCAAACGGATCCGACTCATCGTCAAATAACTGGTCGAACCGATTGGTTATGGCACAGCCAAAACCTTCTTGCATTTGTCCGGGCATGATGGCGCCCCTTCAGCAGGATTTTCCTCCGATTCTACGAGGCTTGGTGCGAACACTTCGCTAGATGAAGCCACAAGATGGCTGGAAAAGGACCTTCTTCTCTTCCGGCGCGAGTGACATCCGGGACCTCGGAGTTTGCGCGGGTGGAGAGTGTAGTTTCTTTTGGAGGAGCAAGGCAAAGCATCCTTTGCTAAGTTCATGAGTGAAAAACACAATTACCCATGATGCTAGAGTATCTGATAATGCTAGGCATTGTAAAGCAAAGTATGGTTGCCCTCGTTTGCACTTTATGCTCTTGTTTGGGCTGTTTCGAGAAACCCCATCACTCATCAAGGCTGTCAACCTGAAGACTTAATTAGTTTTTAACCTAAACAGCACCCCAGCAAGCCATTGTGCTTCTTTAAAAAATATAATCCGAAGACCTTAAAGCAAATAGCAGGTGCTTCTGATTACAGAGCTTCTACAGGTAATTTAATACATAAGAAAGGGGCAACAAAAGAAACTTATTTACATAATATATAAAAATGTTCTTTAAAAACAAATCCACACTGACATTTAAATCTGTCAGAATTTTCACAACTTGTGGTCATACTCAAACCCTACGAGTGAACTAAATTTCAGTCTTGTAGTATACAAGGTTATCTCTGCTCTGCTGAGCTAATAAAACATGACATATCTGTACAACAGTGAAATGTTATAATAAATATGTATTAGGAATCCAAATGCTGAACAATAATTGACTTACTTTCCATTTTCTCTGCTGTGTCCTCCTGCTGTAGATAATGCTGTTTGTTTGGCTCTGGACAGAAGGAAAGACCTTAAGCGTTCAATCTTAATTTATTTAAACAAATCATTGCAAAATCCATATTTTTGAGTTTGGTATGGAACCATTTTGCATTAGTTTAACCTCCTTCTCTTTGCTTCACTTCCTCTGTTTCAGTCCCTGAAAAATTTAGGTGAAAATGCAAGAAAAATTTTTGTGCCTAAAGGTCAAAGGACATTAGCTCCATATACCTGTGCCCGATAATCAGCTGCTAATCAACAAGCTTATTCAAAATAATAAAGACGATTGACATATAATGTTTCCAAATTTGTAGTAAAAGTGTCCAATGATTCTGCACCTTTCAATCAGGATGTTATAGTTTTAATCAGATAACATTCTAGTTGGCCCAAAATCAGCCTGTTAAGAAAAAACTTAAAGGTCTATAGGCTTACAAAAAAGAGGAAAAAGACAGAAAACACAAGTAATCATCACTTATTACAAAAGAGTATGCACTTATTTTTCACTCAGCATTAGTATAATTTAGCAAAGATAAAGTACAGATTAAACAAAAACGATTTAAATTCAAGAAAAAGGAAATGATTGTGTGACCTTGCAACAGGCAAAGTACCTAAAGACACAAGTTTTGTGTAGACATAACACTGACTTGTTCATCCACTGAGTTTGCCAAGTTTAGCACAGTGTTATAAAGACTGGACTGAAAATGAGTGTAAAAGCAACCACTAACCAAGGAAAAACCTTCAAGGAACAAAAAAACAAACAGAACTGTTGACCAAGACCTCATCCTTGTTAGTAAAGTACAGACAATAAGAGTGGTTCAAGACTTTTGCGCAGACCTGCACTAACAAGGGAGAAAAGTTTGAGAGCGAAGCTGTGGGGCTCATGCACCAAAAATCTAAATTAAATAAAAATCAAAAATTTCATTTTGAATAGCCCATAGCTTACTTTCTATCTTGCAGCTGCATTTTAAGCACGTTTCAGGCTCGTAAAAGGACAACTAAATTAATCTATTAAATACATAATGTGTTTTCAGATTATCATATAAAGCATTACAGAAATGTGTGACAGGACAGCGGTCCAGCCCCCAGGATGATGCCGCTTGTATTGACGTTTCCCTCTTGAACGCACTCTCCTTTGAATCATCCCTGCGCACCAAACATGGCATCTCCAGTCATCAAAGCAATGATCGAGTCCTATGCGCTCATGGTCATGGTCATGGGCACGTTTTTCCTATATTTCTGCGGGATGGTGTGGGCTTTTTGCAACCCGAAACTGAGTGGAACGGACGAGGAATACATAGCTGGGAAACAAACCGCGGAACACGGTGACCGCTGGATGTGCGCTCCAGGTCCTCCACAGCGCGAGCTCAGGTGCGAATGTGCTCATCTGCCGGCACCACCGTACACTGCAGAGGGGCTAACGCAGACCACTTATGTGAAGTTCTGGGATGATACTGACAGTCTGCTGTCAGACTGCACTGCGTTTTGTCGCGAGGATCTTGGGATTAACAATCAGATTGGAGAAAGTCTCTCCTGGAGCGTATAAACTGTTGGTGATGCGGTGGATTAACGCAAGAAAATTGTCATTTGGGAAAGAGACTGACCTGAGATTGGCTTCTGGAGCAGACATAGCTCATTTTTATTGTAAACTTTTTTCCAAAGTATCACAACATGCATAATACTGTTGACTGTACTAAAACCTTCTTGATAACAGAAGCTGCAAATCATGCCATAAATATTCAGAATAAGTGTAACTTGTCAGATGGATTCAGGCATGCATAATGCAGTGTGAGGCAGAAGAGTAATATTTTTGGAGAGGTCTGACAGCCAAACCCTTCACATCAGGTGACTTGAGAGGAAGGAATAAAATGCTATCCATCTTGCAACATATGTGTGCATCATTATTCAGAGCCAGCAGGTCTTCTATGAGGTGGGTTTCCTTTTATTTGTCCTCCAGTTTGCTCCTTACATCACTTTCCAGCTGCAATAATTTCTTATATAAAACCTCAGAGGTCTTCAAATCAATGTCCATCTGCAAACATCAGAAGGTACAAGACATACATAAAGTACTTTACAGATTATTTAAATCTTATTCTTGATGGAAAATGTAACTTGTCACACCTTGTGTGGTTGCGTGTAGTTGATTCCAAGCCCTGATGTTAAGCTGTGGTACTTAGCATATGGGTCCAGTGATTCAGGCTTTTGCTTAAATAGCCAAAACTGTCAAGATGAACAGAAGTTAGTGTAAGAATTTGTACAGAATTTGAAATGATAAATTAGATATATTTCACCTACCAGGGCCTCTGCTCCATTATACGGTGTCAGTGTGAAAGTGTTTGTGAATATTCTTATCTGTCAGCATGAAAAAGAAACACATTTAGATAAAAATAGAATTAAATAGAAAATTGTCCCTCACAAAGTTTAACTCACTAGCCAAAAGACAGGCATGAGCAGCGTCCAGAGGAAGGCTGGGAAGGAGGGCAGGATGCCATATGTCAGATTTGTCATCACAAAACCAGGACAAATGACAGATGAGTACAAACCCTAAAATTGAAGACACATCATGATCACTTTAATCAACATTTTGTGAAAGAAAACATAATAAATGAAAGATTATTCTTGCTGATGTGAGATTCAGCATGTGAATAAGTGTCGACCTGTTTGTTGAAGTGCGTGTTGAGAGCCAGGCTGAGCAGGTCGGAGGCATATTTGGAGGAGCTGTACGGCTGAGTGCCTATCTGGTGCTGTATGTCTTCTAGATTAAATGCTGAGCGCTGAGCATTGCTAGAAGACGTCCAAACCAGCTGTGATGTCCGGCCTGCATGGCAAAAGACTGGCTCCAGCTCTCTAACCTGGGCCATCAAATACAACAGAATGCATTTCTTTATAAAGCATTTAAAAGTCTGAGTTGAAACGAACCCAATGAAGGATGCCAACTCTTCATTTGATTAAATGCAATTCAGATTATTCTTTCTCTCTAGAAATGGATTAAATTTTTACCAATTTAATTTTAAGCATGAATGCGTATAAAAATTTTCTCTGAAACTGAGGAGTTAAAGTGTATTCAAAATAAACATTTTGTGCCATCACACATGCAGCAAAGACAGATTCATAACTCTGAACAGGAGCTTTTTGAAGGTCACTTTTTTTAATGGCAACTTTATACCATATTATATTCACTTGCAAGAACAGAGTGGGCAGAATAATGCCTGCAGTGACCTTATGGCTAGAACAGTGCTGTTAATTTTTAATGAGCATAGTTGCTAAGTGACGGACATATCCAGTATCACAGATATATTGTCTTTTAAAGACAATCAGCAAACAAAAATAATTGCCCCTGCAGAAATCGACATGCTTTTGCAGCATATCTGACATGTAGATCAGATCAAAATGCCAGATGATTCAGAGGTGAAAGTACCAGGGACTCACAAGAAGGAAGTGACCAAAGAGGTTGGTGGCAAAAACTTCCTGCAGGCCATCGGGGGTGACACAATCCTTCTGGGTAAGAATCCCCTCACCAGTGGCAAACATATTAACGAATTTGCTGCAATGAAGGTGTTATGGAAATTTGAGCTCTGAGAAAAAGGCAGTATGTGAAGAAGATGTTAACATGACATAATTTATGTTATAATGCAAGATTTCTAATAAATAAATTCTGGACTGTTAATGGACAGTGGGATCAGCAAAGCCTGAAACCCCAAATGTACCTGGAGAAGAGGCCTTTAAAAAAGGCCTTTACATCAAACTGTGGGTTTGGCATGATGCCTGCATTCAGGTAAAGGTAGTCCAGCTGGTCATACCTGCAGGTAACAGGATATATTTATTGCTAACAAGGATCCAGCAGCAGAACATGAGCAAAACCACTGGAGAATATCAGCATTCCTGAATCCATCCTCCCACCTGACTTTGATTTCCTGAGCAGCACTGATGATGGAGGAGATACTGCTGGTGTCCATCTGCAGCAGGTCCACCTGGGCGGTGGGGTGAGCAGCAAGGAGAGCAGAGCGAGCAGCCTGAGCCCGTCCCATGTTCCTGCAGGCAAGACACAGCAGAAGATCCTCCGTCTCCTGAGAGAGTAGACGCTCGCACAGCGCCAGGCCGATGCCACTGCAGGGAAACCCTCATGTTGTATTACTATTACTACTTAATACAAGCAGACTTTAACTGATGGAAAACCCTCATGTTGTATTACTATTAGTACTTAATACAAGCAGACTGATCAAATTAAATGATCCTGAAGACGCTCTTGTATTTTCCAGGATTTTTTCACCTCAGATATTTTTAAAGGCCAATGGAATATACAGTATATCAAATATTTGTTTACTCAAGATGTCAGATGTAAAGTTTGTAATAACAACAAAATTACAGTTATTACCTATTTGCTCCGGTCACCAAAACCACCTTCTTCATATTGTTGAAGCTCAAATTGACAACAGAAAATCTACTGTTTTTACAGATACAGGTCGTATGTCCGGTTCAGGAAGTTTCCACCTGTGGAGTCATCGTTTTGCTCCACCCTTTTGCTGTGATTGGATACTGCTGCAGCAACCCAGCCAATCAGATCCTCTTTCCGATCAGCTTAGCTTCATAGAACCGCCCACACAGGCACCCCATAAAATAGTCAATACTTCTGAGTGAGACAACAGCTCTGACAGATACAGAGTTCCCTGTTTGGATTTTATTTGTTTTGTCTATCAAGGGTTTAAATTCTGTTAATATATATATAAAAATTCACTGACAGACAATCACTTGAGTACAAAGATGTAATAACACTGAACAAATAAAGACTTTGACAGAGTGACTTTACATTTGCAGAGCTACATGTCTTCAGTTCATGTGTAGCAATGGTGACAGGGTTTAAAACTTAATTTAAAAAGTTTATTCAGAAGAAAGTCAACACTTGCCTCATAAATTTGCATCTGAATCACATATCTAACTTTATGTTTGTGCCCTAAAGACATGCTTCACATAAAAGCTGAAGATGCCTTGCATTAGAAAAGCTATGATGATCTTTAATTCAGGAAATAAGCAGGCCTGTGTTCAAAATTAAGAACAGAAAGCATAGATATATGCCTGAGGGAAAGTAAGAACAGAATAAACATAGCAAGAGTCCAAAAATGTGTCAATAAAAGAGAGCTCCAAATGAGTGATGACAGCTAAAAAGCTGCAGATGAGTCATAAGCTGAGTTCCATTTTTCATCTTCAGTGTGATCTGGTACAAAAATGATCGGCACCAGTCATACTAATTAAATCTTTCAATAAAATGCATCGTTTCAGGTGAAAAATCTCATTTCATCTACATTCATGACTTTAAAAAAGAGCTATCAACATCCACAACACAGTCACTGACATCTTTCCAATGAAGCCAACTCTTAACATACAGCTGATCCGACGCAGGGACAAGGCCAAAACACAGCCAGGATTCCTGATTAACATCCTGTAAAAAAACCTCTAATTAAGCGCATGCTGCTGATCTCAATTGCTGATCAACTTCAGAACATTTGCAGAAGATAGAAAAAAACCAATGCATGAATGAAAAATATAACATGAAAAAAATTACTGCATTAAATCAAATATAACACTCCAGTTACAGAGCATATTATAATACAAATATATCAACAATACATAAACAGAGCAAATACATATGAACATATAAATATTAATAAAAACAATTGATATTTGAGATTTAAACATATCTATTGAAAATACACAGTCATACACTTTTTGCTGAAATTCCTGTAGGAAAATGGCAGGGAAATGGAAAAAAGACTGAGTTATTTGATATTTTTATCTTATCATTCGTTCTGTAAATGAAAATGAGATGAGATATTTGAAAAATATGATGAAATCTAACAGTAATTAAAGGTTTGCTGTACTTTCCCCCTCTACATTCAAGCAGTCTTCCAAAGGAAATCACAAGTCAGTTCTTCGGCAATGACTAATTCAGATCACGTAACATGGGAAACTTATACCACTAATAACCACTAATAACACAATGAATTTCCATGAAGATTCAAAAGTGCCAAATATCACATGCTACATTAAAGTTTTGGCTGCTCAACAAATGTTCCAACCAAAGTTAATGTCTTTAAACATACCTCTGTTTGTGTTTAAAGGATGGTGTAGTTTTTGTTATAATATCTTCTAGTTTATGAAATATGTTTGAGCTAAGTTTGATCAAACTGAGACACACTAAATCCCCTTGGTAGTCCATCTTCAAAATGTGCACAGAGCCCACAGGTGATCCCCCTCACCCTGTCTCTCTGCTGAAACAAGATAGCTTAAACCTGGCAAGTGTCTGCCACTCTCTTCGTACACCACTTCTTCCAGAGATGAGCAGACTGGGAATAACTGTCTAAAACTTTGCTCTGGCTTAAGGCTGTGAATCCAAGAGGCTTTTGTGTATTTCCTGGAAGGAGGGCCGCTCCTTTGCGTTCCTCCTCCAGCAGCTGAGCATGATCTTGTAGAGCGAGTCTGGACACAGCACAGGTTGGGGCAGGTAGATCTGCGCGAAAAAGAGCAAGAAATCAAGTCTGGGATTTAAATGAAGCTTACAGGTGCAGAAAATGCTTGTATACAGGCTCACCTGTCGCTTCTGGTCCCTGAAAAACTCCCCTGTGTTTTCTATCACCTGCTCATCGGTGAGCTGAGAGTAGGGTTGCTCCTTGCAGAAGTTTAGTATCTCCCACAGGGTCACCCCAAAGGCCCACACATCGCTCGCTGTGGTGAACTTACCCTGCACAAGAAAACATGCACAACATCTTTTCTTGCACTAGCTGGAAATATGTTGCAGGATATACAGATTTATCCTTTATCCTCACCAGAAGAATGCTCTCCCATGACATCCAGCGTATGGGCAGCACCGCTCTACCCTGGATCCGGTAGTAGTCGCCACTGTACAAGTTCCTGCTCATGCCAAAGTCAGCAATCTTTATCGTGTAATTTTTGCCCACCAAACAATTACGTGTGGCCAAGTCTCGGTGGACGAAGTTCAGGGAGGACAGGTACTTCATCCCCGAGGCTATCTGAGTGGCCATGTAGCACAGGTTATTGAAGCTGCAGAGGACACAGGAAAGATATTAGCAAGCTCTTCGAAGCAAAAAAAAAAGAACGTTTACACCAGCCACATACCTGACTGTAGGTGTGTTGCTAAGCAGAGCGAGTTGGCCCTCAGCTTCATGGCGGGACAGAAACTGGTTGAGATCTCCATTTTCCATGTACTCTGTGATCATACAGAGAGGGTCGCTGTAGATGCACACAGCTAGCAGGCGGATGATGTTGGGGTCCTTTAAACGTGACATGATCTTTATCTCTTTGAGGAAGTCATTCCTACAAACACAAGGCAATTTGCGCCGGTTTAGTGTGATGTCAGTCAGAATGTGCTGTATTTTAATCTCATGTTGAGCATTTGTTTTTCTCTCCAGCCACAGCAGCACCTTGCATTCTTGTTGGCATCTGATCTGAGCATCTTCACAGCCACTAAGACTGGCTGGTCTTCTGGAATATCAAACAAATACTCTTCACTCATAAACTCCTGCATTCCCTCTGCTTCACACAGGTGGACCTAGAGCCGAGAAATTAAGAGTCAGAATTAGTTTGTGTTTTTATTTAGCATAAAGCTGTAACTCCAGCCGATGAGCAACAGACGCACGCACCTCTCCAAACTGGCCCTCTCCCAGTTTCTCTTTGAATGTAAGCAGTTTTCGGGGGAACTCCTCCACAACAACATCCTTCCCTGACAGCAGGTCCATAGTTACTGCAGGGATGGCGTATGTGTTGCTTCCCGTAACGCCTTGCAAGTTGACGATGTCTGCTTCTGCATAATGAGGGACGCCATCCTGGACCACAGCTGTGGTGGTGGATTTAGAGGCTGAGGGGCTAGCTGAAGCTGGAAAACAACACATGGTCTATAACTCAAATCACAGTATCATGAGGAGAAGTGAATTTTCTGTGAATATCACTTTAAATATTAGCTTACCAGACTCTTCTGGGCTCTGTGCAAACTCCGGCAATTTACATATGAAGCGCGATGGCTCCTGATAGTCTGGACCGAGAGGGAAGATGCGCTCATAGGTGGAATTAGACTGCTGTTCATTGGCTGCACTCGACTGGTTGTGGTTGTAGCCAAATGTCTCACTCTGTATTGACAAACTAGCAGTTAGTTCATCATCCAGCATCCGACGAGACGCCTAGAATAAAGGAGGTGGGGGAGTGAAGCAACAGATCTGACCACCTCCCAAAGGGAAAAATTCAATAGGAATGCTCAAAAATGACATGAGATTATATTTACTAAGTTAGAAATAAGGGGTGGGCTTACCTTCTCCAACATCTTCTGCCACACCTGCCTCCATAAGATAATAACAATGATGGCAACGAGGATGAAGATGATCGCCACTAAACAGCCAATCAGAATCCGGGTGTTGCTATCATCAATTTTATCTTCTAAGGAGAGAGAAGAAGAAACGCACCTTTGAAAGGTTTTGACTGATTATTTTGGCTCAAACTTACATTGGTTTTGAAAAAGTCAACTTTTTAAAATGTCAAATCTATTCTAAGAAATAACCATTAATTTTTTCTTCTGTGCTCAAGGTGAATTAACTCTGACACAGTAACACATATCATGATTCTGACTCTTCTGTAGTAATCTCATATGTCTCAGCTTTCTTTTGAGACCAAGATTATACACACAGCCCTTGTAGTCCTGAAGATAAACATAATTTATTTTGGGTATGTCTCTTCTAACAGGAAGGCAGAAACAATAGGTTTAGTCAAGAAGATATTAACTGACAGCAACGCAATTTGTGTGTTGTTAGTAATGTGATGTCAAAGAATGGCCGTGCGTGACTCACCTGGTATGTTTGGCGGTAGCTCGGGTGTTGCCAGTGTTGTGTTATACATGGCTGTATCTGAAATAGCACAAAAAGGGATCTCATCAAACTTAAAATGAAGATGATGAAGTTTTTTTCTCAAAGTGTTGCGAGTGTTAGGTTGCACATTATCCTGAAAGCTTTTCAAAGTGTACCTGACTGGAAAGTGATCTCACTGAACAGCATCCAGGCATCAGCGAAGTAGAACTGGCACTTGATGGCACTGGCCATGTGATTGGCCAGGTTGACAGTGACAAACCGGGCATCTGAATTCTTGTCATCCACCACAGGTCTAAAGGAGAGCGGCATGGCCTCCCAGTCTGAATCGGAGCGAAAGTAACAAACCACTTGCCGGAAGGCCTTGATGTGAAGGGGGAACATGTTGTTGCAGTGGACCTGTGCACAAAGGGACATTCTCAGAACCAATGGGAGATAGCACTGAGTACTAGATGAGAGTGGAGGTTTTATCTTCTGGAATCTCACCTTCATAGTGGTAAAGTTGCGTATACGATCAAACTCAAACATTATCTCAACAAATCCACTGGGGAAGCTCTCATTGTTCCAGCCCACGTAGTCATACCCCGGCCACAGTTTATAGACAAGATCTTCTTTAAAATCATTCTGACCGCACTCTCCATCAGTCAGCTGGCCCAAGCCTTCTGTCATACTGAGAGAAAACCAATCTTAGTTGAACTGTTCAGCTTTTTAACACAAGGTGGCAGTATTACCACACAAATAGCTTTATTTAGCTTTTGGCTGTGATGTTGAGATATGAGCCATTTTCTTTTCCTTCTGCACTGTTTGAGAAAAAAGTTCTGTGTCATGGAGGACATTATTCATCGTGTATGACTATAAACAAAATACCACTGTTGATCCTAAAACTTTGCAAGAATGGTTGACTCAGTCATTCCAGTGAGGTATTGCCTAACTGTAAAGCACCGTGACCCACACATCACTGTTTCCCTTTTGCTTTTACCATGGTAACCAGGCAATAACAGTGAAGAGGAGAGACAGTGAGCAGGGAATCACAAAAAGCTCTCCCTCACCTGTGGATAATGGCTCCATCGTAAGCAGAGTCGTTGAGGTAAACATTGTAAGAAGGCAACTTCATCTGTTGTCCTGCTGGAGCGTTGTACGAAACAAGACCATCTGTGAAGAAAAGAGGTTCATTTTTGAATCAGTACATTCACTCAAAGACTTTTTCTGGGTCCGTCATTCATTTTGTTAAGAAAACCATTGTTTAAAACCGCATAGTTTGTTTGAAAATGTAGAATTTCAGGTCACCATAGATACAAATGTTGTAAGTTGAGTTGGATGGAAATTTCCATTGTGTAAAATAAAGAGGGGGGGGGGGGGGGGGCACAAGTGATATGGGATTCCCTTAACAAAGCAGCAGAACAATAAGGCGGAGAATGTATATGTTATGTTGAGAAACAGTGAAGGGAAAATTGGTTTTAACAGGGGCCCTTGTGGTTCTTGTTCCAGACTGACAACCTGTTTGCTGCCCAGAAAGTTTAATTTGTCAAAAAATATGAAGCCAGTAAAAGGAAAAAAAACTGCCCTTAAATTCTAAAGCTGATGCCCAAATTTCCCAAATGCCGTAGTTATAGTTTAAATAGTTAAATTTTCCATCATATTCTCTTGACTGTAGTTAGGGCTTGGGCTTTGTTTGCACACTGTATTTTTGTTTTAAAAACAAGAGACCTAATGGGAGACCCAGATGAAAACCCGACCTTGGGCATGAATCTGGTCAAATTTGAGAAACATGCAACAATGAAAAGGAAAAGGTCTAATCATGGGAGTAGACAGTTATTTGATATTTTGTTTTGCTAAGTACACTGTAGTTGTTAAAACAGTGAACTGTTTATGTGTTTATGCGAGAGTCAGCAGATCTGTTCTATCTTTATGAGCTCAAAGGTGAGGGCTAGTGCTTTGATTATTTTATGATATTTGCCAAATGCGTCTTTGCAGGTGATTCTTTACATCATTCCCTTTTTTTTCCCCACCTTCCAAAACTCACCCAGCCATTCACAGCCGTAGAGCTCTACTCTCATGCAGACATTCATGGAATGGTCTGTTACGGGCATGAAGCGCACATAGCGAGCAACGATGGGAGGCTTCAGGTCCTTGAGCACAGTTTCATAGGCATTCCTGTTGCCCTCAATCACCTACAAGAAAAACAAACATATCTTGAACTTGTAAAAACATTAACATTAACAAGAAGAGCCAGAAAAATTTGCACCCGGCCAGTATGAAGTACCTGTTTCCCCTGCCTGTCTTTCCATGAGATCCAGCGGTTGCCATCACGGCTGTATTTAATCTTGTACATCTGGGCAAACTCATTACCAATGCCCCCAGCATGCCGACCCTGGGTTCCCACAAGGGTGATGAAGTGGAGAGAGCGTAGGTCAATCTGAAGGAACTCCTTCAGGCTGTCTGGTTCGACTATTATCTCTGGACACCACGCACCATCACCCTCCTCACTGTTCAACCTGTAAGGGAAAACAAGCGGGGAGGGATGAAGGAGAGAAGGGGGAAAGTATGAAGTAACAGTGGGTGGATTTTCATAAGAATTACGGCAGGAAAGGAAAAACAGGGAGGGAGAATAAAAATTAGGATAGGATGATGAGAAAAAGGTGAGAGGAAAGTAAAACCGAGTGCAGTGGTGGATTTCAGGTCTTAAAGTCTGTTATAAAAACACCTCGGTGAAAGGCTGCATCGTAAATTCAACTTTTTTCAACAAGTTTTAATTTAGGGTAAGGGGCTGGCAAGGGCAAGAAGGATCAGGGCGAGACTGAAAATATAGCTAGGATGGATGGGGAAAGTGTAATGCATCGTTATCCTGATACCTACGGCCACCCAAGTTCTCCAGCACACATGCACATTTATACACATGCTACTTTAATCGTGTAGCCGCACGTACAAGTGATACCCCGGGTTGTGGTTTATTGCAAATAAACAGACACGGGCACCTTGTTGGATAAACCACCCGCACACACACTCATTATCAGGGTAAACATGCCATGAAACATGTGTCTGAGAGTTTGTCTGCATGTGAGACATACCTGCCATATCTAGCAGCAGTAGATTCAGACCACTGGCTGGAGGCAGAGATGTCCTCATCCTGTATCTGTCCTCCTGACATCCCCAGAGGATACCGACACACATCTGAAACAAAACAATATGCTTTAATTATAAAAAGCTGCAATCATAAGCAGTAAAGAAACTATTGTCACGGGGAAAATAAGAAAAACTAAATATTAGTGCTGTTGCTAATGTTTAAGTAAGGTTTTTGGAGTGTTTGCTGTAAAAGAAACTGTTGATAATGCTGTTGAGAAGGCCAGAATTACACATTATCATGTTACGACATATGGAAAATCTGATATGTCTCTTGGTTTCCTTTTCTCCATGAGGCAACATGTGAAAAACCCTTGCACAGGGGAAAGATGTCAGTTAAATACATCATACATCACTGAACTTGAAATGGAGACATTGAAGTGTAGACTAATATCATTAATAATGGCGTGACTAAGACCTTTTTATACTATCTATTTACACAATCAAAATTATTTGACATCTTTAGTTATGTCCCATCTTCTAGAATTCACATTTTAAACACCAATAATGGTAATTTTATGCACTGATTGACAAAATATTTCACATTAAATATATTAGACTAATCAAATGTATTACTTTTGTAATACAAAACTCTAACCAACCACTAGCTCAGACTGTATAGCTAAGCTAAGCCAAGTGAACAAAATACACATGTTAGCACATAAAATGCTCAAGAATTAACATATTTTATCATGTTTGCTTAATGTATTTAACATAGTTGTCCCCTTGTAAAGGAGGTCTGTGCCCCGGTATAATCTCTGGAGTTAGCCATCCAGAAGTGAGGGACAAGATGATATTACTGTTGCAAGGACAAAGGACTGTTTTCTTAGACTTATATGTAAATTCAAATAATGAAGTTTCATGGAAATACAAGTTCCAGTTTGCTCTGAATTCACTATTTACATAATTATGGATGATCTCTGAAGCCCCTCTCATCCTTTTAAAAAGGTGCACAATGGTTTAGTCCACACAGCACCAGATGTTAGTTAGGTATCCTGCAGGTAGCCTCCGACAGACAGCAACAGGAGGCAGGGGAAAGTCATGTCTTTCCCCAAAGAAAAGAAAATCAGACAACCAAAAAAAAAGAAAAGAAAGGAGACGGAGAGAGAATGAAGAGGGAAGCAGCTGCTTCTGGATTTCTTTGAGAAGAGAGGTGAGCAGCACACCTTGCACTAACAGTCTGAGCTGATAGCAGCACGTTCGGATTGATTTAGGCGCAACACAGATGAATTATTATCAGAAGTCCGTTAAAGTAATTACGACAGTCATTTGACTCTGAGATGTCGGGGTAAAAATAGCTCGACTTTGTGTTTATTCCTTTCATAATGAATTACCAGGACATATTTAATATCTGAATAAGGTAGAGTCTAATTATTCTGATCTACTCTTGGTGTGTATGAGTTGGATTTAATGTCTTAAGATAAACTATATTATCTTGAGTGATACTTTATAATAATGATACTAATGTAATTACAATTAGTTAATTACTTTGTGTGTGTGTGTGTGTGTGTGTGTGTGAGAGAAAAGAGAGATCAAAATGACATTATCTCCCTGCATTAACAACAACAATCTGATATTTGACGGGAATTATTTTCTAACTTGAATCTATATCAATTTACATATTTGTTTAGATGATTAATTTTCAATTCGTTTGCTTCAGTTTTGTAAGTTTAGCAAGCAGACTTGCTAAGCAGAAGAAGAACAGAAGTAGAATTTGTTGTATTCTTTAAAAGAAAAGTGAAAAACAATGTTCAAAGAAAGTCATTTTAGCTTTGCTTTTGTGGTGGACACTTAAATTGGTTCACGTGAGGTAGTGGACCAACCATGACTAGGTAATTATTTTCTTTTTTGATCATTGTTTGGTTATGTTCCACGGGAAAACCAGAAAAAGAAAAAAGATGAGTTATGTTTAAGAAAGGTTGTGAGTTCAAGCATTGCTGACTTCAACAGTTAAACTACATTAGCATTTGAGAACAACACCACCATCCTATGAATTTTTGTGGTCATGTAAAAATGTGTATAAAATCCTACAACTTGTCCTCGACTTGTTACCCTTAACTAACAAAATGAGGGAAAGTTTGGTGTTTTCTTAATGCTAGTACATAGTTGTAATCATGACACCACCACATGATGTAGTGCTAGATGTTTGTGCTCATTTCGCACACATTTCTGTGACTGCTGCATCTGAAAACAACATGAGAGCATAAGAATGAACCAAAGCCGTGAAGTAAGCCAGACAACTCAACAATGAGCTGAAAAATGCTATTAATCTCTATGTGTAGAATATTGTCTATAGTCACATAGAAACTTTCATATGCTTTCATCTACTTGTGGCTAATGTGTTTATCGAAGCAAAAAAGGTACCCTTTTACAGTCATTTTATGAAATTGTTTTTTTATTCTTGCAGTCTTTCCACTGCTGTTACGCTCAGTTATCACACTCTGAAACATGTCTCTCTGCTCTCACCAACCACAGCAGTGGTTTGCGTTGAAAATTTGAAACCATACTCAAACATTCACCAGATGCTCGCAGACATTTCCCTGAAAGATCGCCTTCATTCCCAGGTTTTGTCAGAAAACCTGAAAAACCTGATGAATAGCGCTGGGTGATGGGGTGGGGGGAGCACTGTGGGAGGATGCCGCCTGTGCCAACACACATACACACACTCAGCGTTCTCATAATAAGATGGATCTTTTCACTGTTTAGAAGCAGTGTGTCTGGTACAACTACATCATGTCCCGACTGTGGTCAGAAGAAGAAGCAACATCCCCTCTGTGTCCTGCACGCCGCTCCACCTCATCTTTTTTTTTTGTCTCCTCTCTGTCATGTCCTCGTGTGCGGTCTCTTTCCACTCTTGTCTGCCCCCCATCAATGATAGATTAAAGGCAACTGTGTGATTTACTTCATCCTCACCTCATTAAGATTCAGTAAAGCAGCGCTATAAGTGAGCGTGACATGGCCAACATGGCATGTATTAGCTTTTACGAGACTCTGAATGAACTTACTGATGCATAGGTTTTTCTCAGGGCAAAAAAAATAAGAACACTTTTCATGAGTTATTGGGGATCTTACACCGATAGCTCAAGCTAAGAGGATATGACCACAGTTCAAACCTCATTTATGGATGAAAGAGCCTTTAGAAAGACCTGGTTTCTGTGTATTTGATAGCATTTAGTTGCAGCTTTCAGTTCTTTCAGCTGAGCTGGAGGTGGAAGTTAAAGGGAGTGTGATCGTGGTAGCCTGGCCCCTTGTCTTACAGAAAACCTTTGAGAAGATGCCAGTAACAGCAGAGCTTGAGGTTCAAGACCTTCTCTGTCTCTCTGCCTGCTCTTTCATTCCTTTTCTCTCCATGTGATTCTCTCTTCCTTTTTTTTGTTGTTGATCTCTTCCAAATATTTGCTTGAAAGTCAAGATGTGGAAACGACTGAAAGTTTGGACTGATGACCAGATACACTGCTCACGTGTCTGGCACAGACACGAACACACTCTCCAGACACACAGAAAGCAGTCGTATGTGCAGAAATGCTCCACTTCCGTTCTGTTCTACCCTCTTTGCTTCAAACCACTTTTAATTCTCCCTACTTTTCATAACATTTGTTGTATCCTAAACATTATTCTTAAAAGCAATTCTGTGATAGGTAAAGTACTCAGATTACATCAATATTGTCAGAACCTCTTTAATGAACAAACACAGAGATCTGGAATAAATTAATCAAAACAAGATCAAGTAATATTGTCATCAGTGTGCCAAAAACACCTGGGTAGATTTAATTTTGGTCTCATGGGCCAAACAATTCTGAGGTCTCAAAGGGAAGGGGGGGCTGGGGAACTTAGGTAGTTAGTTTTTTTTACAAAAAAAAGACCTTACAGACAGAATTTAGCAGAACCTCATCTGAAGGTTATTGGTGCCATGAGGGTATTGGCCATATTTGACGATGGAATATAAATCAAATATAAAGCCTCACTATAAAGCTTTGGCCGATTTTCAAAACCTTACGATGGCTAATTCGGCTCCCATCTTGCATGCTGTCTCTTCTCTGAGCTCTCTCCTACCAGTACAAGTCAATCCAATGTGGACTCTTGTCTTATCTTTTGCTCTGTCCCTTTTTCTCTCCTCCTTTTCTTCACTTCCTCCAATAATGTCCTCTTGTGTTCTTTTGCTAAATCTGCCATGGTGCTCATCCAAAACATGTGACAAGAAAATATAAAGCAAATTTGAGTTGTATGCCAAACACCAGCTGGCTTTTACATGACTTTAGCTATGAAAATGCCCATAAAGATGTAGATCTCAAGGAAGTACTATAATACTAAATACAGCTACCTTTAATAATGAAAGTGACATGAAAGCATCTAAAGCAGGATGTCAAACTCAAAATACACAGTGGGCAAAAATTTTAAACTTGGACAAAGTCGTGGGCCAACATTGATATTTGTTAAAAAAAAATCTTCCTCCAGATATAATGATGACCCTTTTCATGTGGACTCAAACAAGTTTTGCTTAAACCTTAAATATGGAACAAGCAAAGCTTAAAACTATACAATATATATTTCAATATTGCACACATGCAAAATAAAATTTCTTATTAAAAAAATTACATCATTCATATCTTAAATAAAATTGAAATAAAGATTGTATGCCTCTCTTTTTTTGCAGCCTTCTGATTTAAATTTCAACAGTAAAATTTTTCAACAGGCTAATAATAAATTTAGAAATAAAATAATGATAAACTAATTAACTAATATTAATATCCTAAGATGAATGTGCAACCATTCAAGGCAATGCCTTGGAATAGCAGGAAAACGTTAATTATAGCTCAGTTTGCTACAGACCAATCTATTCCAATGTTTCCGAGCCAGAAACCTCACATTTCTTCTTGGATACTATGTCTGGGCTCAGGCTCTGAGCTGAGGAAATCTTCAAGATTGACAGAAGGTGTTCATCAGTCAGATATGTGATGTTATGATTATTTTCAGCAAAGGAGAGGGTCCTGTTCTGATTGATGCTACAAAACACCAGCATAGCATTCTGGGATTTGGAGTACAGTGCTGTATAATACCGGCAGGCCAGCTTTAGTAGTCATTTGGTATTGCCTCGCTGGCCAAATATAATTACATTATGGGCCAAATTTGGCCCATGGGCCAGAGTTTGACACTTTTGATCTAAAGTGATATACAGAGTCCAACACTGCAACATTATCAACTGTGGAAAACAAAAAGAAAAACAGAAAATATCTGGGACATGATGAAAATAGGAGTCATTATCTCAGTCTTTAACCACATCCTACAGAGAGTCAGAGAGAGGGGGGAGACAGGTTCTCAGTATGTCGTGCCGGATGTGTGACCGCTCTTCTAAATGTTGGTTTTTGCTGTGTTTATTTATCTACCCAACCCACTCAGAGGTGACCTCTGGGGCGAGCTGTGGGGGCTGTCCAGAGTGCACATTTTGGTGCACGCACACATATACAGGTTTACTCCACCACCACCACCTTTCAGGCTTCACATTCGGCCGCAACGTCTAAAAATATCCCCCAAGAAAAAGGTGGAAAAATAGTCGCCTTGTGTGGTGGACGAATAAAGATGGGAGAGATGAAGGAGTAATGGACCACGCTTCTCCCTCACCTCTCGATTTTTACCGCACCCTGACTACTGAAAGGCAGGCTTGTTCAACCTGGAGTTCAACCGCTGATTCCAAATACGCTTAAACACACACATGCAGAAACACACAAACCCATTGCAGTCATGGAAGTTTACATCCACATACCTATTATGTATCTATTATGTAAGCTTGGTTTTGGATGCATTATTCATAAATTAGCTGTTTACTTATCTTCCTCTTCTGGTGTAATTTTAATCATCATCTGATGTATTGGTATATTGCAACATCCACACTGTGTTACTTATAGTTATCACCCAGCTCTCCATCCTGTCAACTAACACAAACTATCATACTTCTCCATTTTTTTTATGTGTCTACTTCTACAGTAGATTTAAGTCATTGGAGGAAGAGCTAATGTCCTCAGTGTGACATTCATTCCTACAACTGCCAAGGTCTCAATAAAATAAATAGATCATTACATTTGTCCCTGGCAAGTTTGTAGGAGAGTTTTACCAGAAATGACCTTTTTCAAAACTAATTCAAACAAAACATTTAATTTTGATCCAAATCAAATGCACTCTAGACTTTCTTGCTCTGTCATTTTTTATTCCATTTGACAGTTTTCACGCATTGAGTGAAAATTAAACTTGTAGGAGGTGGACGTAGGAGGTGGAAGACAAACAAGTTGAATATCTCCAATAAAGTTCATAGTGTCTACAACTTCCACTTTGTATTCTTTTTAGGTTCATATATTATCAGACACTTCAATTCTTTCTCTTACCTGACATGTTACGACGGCTGTCTTCCATCTTCCTCAGACAGCCGTTGAAACATGTTAGGTAGGAGAAAGAATTGAAGTGTCTGATAATATATGAACCTAAAAAGAATACAAAGAGTTGAATATCTATTATAAGACATACTTGAAAATGTGCTCCTGACATTGCACACTTTGTTGAGACAAACTTAGCTGGCACCACTGCAGGCAAACATGTCGTTGTGAAGCTGTGCAGTGATATAGCCACTTACGTCTAGATGTTTGTCTGTATAACTCCTTCTCTTTTAGAATGAGCATATTTAGTGCTAACAGAATTAACATAAACAGTATTCAGTTTATTTGTTTTTCATTTATGGCTTCCCACTATGGCGGTTCGGCCCCATAATGCAGCACAGAGTCACAACATTGCAGTGATTTCTGGTTGTAATGACTCAATAGGCTTTTTTCCTCATACTAGATTTTTTCATTTACTCATCTGTTCATTCACTGAGGATTTACTCTAAACATGCTTCCAGGAGGACATCCACACAACAACTCCATGATATTTAGCTGCTCCGCCCAGGCCTGTGCTCATGTCCGCACCCCCTCCATCTCCACAGTGAAATAAAGTTCGCCCACTCACAAGTAAAATGGGAAAGACAGGGATGGTATAACTCCATTGCTTGGGAATTTTAAATAGGGGAAAGTTGGCATCACTCTACATCTCAGCTCTGCTAAATCTTGCTATGAATATTTCCAGACTGTGGAAAAATTACCCTCTTCTCAATGCAGCAGAACTAAAGCATTAGACAGAGTTATAGGTGGACACATCCTGCTTTAATATGTCAGAGCAGGTTGGGAATTGAGCTTTTGTAACAGTGGAGGTGTTTTTGACCAAAAAAGAAGAGGTGGTTTATGAATGTAGAACTCCTTCGATTCAGATTAGAGATACAAAACATTGTGTTGAATGCTAAACTTCTTAAACTTTGACCACAATCAGATGCACAAACAGTCGTTTCCATGACTTATGAGTGGCCAACTTCTGGAATCGCACACCACACACACACACACACACACACACACACACACACACACACACACACACACACACACACACACACACACACA